>VZTL01052991.1:106667-127071 GCA_013400535.1 Scopus umbretta | reverse complement strand
TGGTTATTTCCATAGAGACTATTCCACTTCCTTTAGCTTAGGTTATCTGAGGTGTAGGAACAAGTACCTTGTTTAATTGGGAAGGGCCCAATATTTGCATTTCAATGGGACCCTCTAGGTATAGAATCCGGTGTAAAGCATCTGCAGGCATGTTTATGTGGGATTTTGATCCCTTTGCATCTTGCAAAGAATTGACAGATATTTAATTCTAAGAGGGAAGGAAGTATGATAATTTCCTCATCTCCAAATGTAAAGTTTCTTCACAAGGCAGAATGGAAAGCTTAAATAATTTGCCCAAAAGCATAGCCCGAAACAGGACACAGATACCAACCTCTAATCCTTACCTGCAGCCACAAGATCACCTTTCTTCTCCTGATCATAATGAAAACGCAGAAGCTGCTTGCGCTGTAGTGCAGGAAGGCAGGACCGGGCACCGCACCACGGGGACAGATTAGGATTATGAGGGGCAGCACCTGGCATGCGGGGGCCAGGGAAAAGCAAACGAAACAGTCACCAAGCCAGTCCGCCTGCCGCAGCCCGGAGCCAACGCACTCCTCCTCGCCGACATCTGCACACCGGGTGAGTGGGCTCTTGCCGGTGTGACAGGGCAGGAGTGTTTTGAATTCAGCTCTTGCCTTTCAGACTGGGTTTTTTTTGGGTAGTCCCTGGTACCTTCTGGCAGGTTACTGTTGAGACCTCTGGTAACACAGGTGTGGAACTAATGAGGAAAGGCCTGCAGTGTCTTCCCAGCATCAGGTCCACCCAGGAGCTGAATAGCTGTGGTTTTCCTGGTTTTATTCTTGGCGGTTTTGGTGGTCTTTCCTCCTGTTTTTTCAGACATTCCAGAGCCTCCTGCCAGAGAAGATGAGCCTGGTTCTGCAATGCATGTTTTGGTACACATCTGTTTAGAAAAATACCTGGTTGTCTCCTCTACCTGTCCAAAACGGGGCAGGGGTTGGCTTTCTTTTTGGAATGAGCCTAAAAAAAAAAAGAAAATGGAATCCCCCGCTTCTAAAAATTGTGTCCAGCTGAAAAGCTATCTTGCATCATCAATATGCAATTAAATGTATAAAACCAGTCTGGATTGTTCTGAAAAATCTCTTGAAGATAACCAGGACAAAAGAGGAGACTATTCAATTGAAATTGCAACAAGGAAATATGCAAGAACACCTAGAATATGAAACACCAGAACTGCAAAACTGAGCTAAAGCTTAGTGTTTGGATTTTGTGTCTGGAAATACCAGCAGATCCCAGTTTATTAAGTTCTGAAAAGAAAAATAGTAAGTGGATCCAGGCTTTTGGTTATAAGTCTCAGAGCACTTCACAAATGTGCTAAGTGTGCAATCTTTTTTTTTTCTTTTTTTCTTGAGAGAGAGAGATTGAGATGGGGAACTACAGCACTGAAAAAAGTGCGAGTGTGACACAGCCACAAATGCATCTCTTTGAACCTTGCTCCATTGCTTTTGCTGCTGGGCTACACCAAAGCAATTAGTTGGTTGCCAGCGGTGTCTCTGGGTACAAAGACAATTCACTCCATCACCCAGGAATTGTGGGTGGTGGGAAGTTCTGGCTGATGGGGCTGTGGATTAAGTGTGTCGATGCTGGAGGATAGGGTGTTCCTGTGCAGAGAGCCCTCGACTTAGGAATTTGCTCCTTACAAAGGTATGCCAAAGCCCCGAGGCCTCCTGCATTTAGGGTGTGATGGAAGATACAGCTCTTTGTTGAGAGCTTTTCTCCTGACATCCTTGCAAGCCAGGCAGATGTGTGGATATCTCCTAGTAGTTACCCCTGGAAGGAAACATTATTGGATATCCTAAGGGGTAAACAGTGCTCAGAGCTGAATTAAGAAGTGTCTCTGTTTACTCCAGTTCTGTATGCGCCGCTCAGTTTTTTCAGGGCAAAGCACTCGTGTTTTATTAGCAGTGGCCAGTTTTCAGAATTGACTCCCAGACCTGCAGAGGTGTCCTCTTTGAAATCCAGAAGAATAAGGAAATTGCCAAGACTTCAGGTTTCACTCCAGACCCAAAGCTCAGCTCACAGTCAATGGAGGAGCTACCAAGGGGAGATGGGAATGGACAGCTTGGAAGTGCATGCAGCAAGCAGTGAGGCTGGTGCTGGCCTCCATGCACAAATCTACTCCAAAGGCCAACTCTTGGCCAGGATGCATTGCCCCATCAGCTCCTTGTAGCCAGGAAAGCTGGAAGCGGATCAAGCTGGTGGCCTCCCCTGATGACCGCAAGCAGCCATGACCTGCCAGGATAAGGTGAGCACACCCTGCACAGTCCTTGTGCTGCCACTCACCTTTGTGGGTCTCCCTCGTCGTTGCTCTCCTCCTCCAAAAGCTTCATCTGCTCTGTGTAGGCATCTTCTGCTTTTGTAAGGTGTTAATCAGGCTTGAAGGTGACTGTTTCTTCTGTAGATTCTTTGGTGAGTGACAGAGTTCCTTGTCTGTGACGAGCGAGAGACAAAAGCCGCTGGCTAGTGTTGTGCATAACTTCATGTCTCCCTGTACTCTCTCCCTTGGCTTGTTTGCTTTGTTTGGTTTGTAGTGCAGGACAACTGCTTCTTATTAATCTGTGCATTGCATTTTCCATCCTGCAATTTTCATCCAAGTTTGGGAGCTCTAGCAGCTGCTGTTGTGTACATAATATTAAGGATCTTCAAGTATTTAGTCCTAGACTTTTTAAGCATCTTTCTTCCTCTTGTCTTTAGCAAACGCTGAATTTTTCATCACTCAAAATGAAATTTTACCTAGAAGTAGTTTGTTTTTTGACGGGTTGTTTGGAGGGATGAAGTCCAAGACGGAGCTGAGGGAGGAGAGGAAAAGAAGGGATAGACAGACATACACACAAGCAGATGGATGCACCCTTTCTTACCCCCATAGTTCCATGCATGACAGCATGGTGTCTGACATGTCTCTTTATGTGGGAATTCAGGGTCCAAGCAATGACCCTGCCTGACTGAGATCAGTGACTTGGCCTTGGGTTTCCACCTCTCCCAGGCAAATGTCCTGTTCTGAGGGAAGAGGGGATCCTTGCTCTCTCAGAAATTCACAGCACAACTAATGTTGCATGCTCAGAAATCCTCCTAGCCGGAGTTCTTATTCTCTAGTTAATGCTATTTATATCAACCTTTCCCTTCAGCTTTAACCGGGATAGGATCAAAGCTCTGGGAGCAGAGATCTGTCATTACCCAGGCTATGAATTCTGTATTCCTACCTCAGATTTTGATTCAATTTGGGGGTTGTGTGGAATTCATCTAAAGCCAAGTGGTTTTGGATGTCAAAACCATAAAACAATTTTCCTGTTTCATGTGACGCGGGTGTATAATAATATATTTGGCCTTTCCCCTAGGTTACCTAACCCTGGGCTGTGATTCACCTCAGAGGTTTAGCTGCCCTTTTACTGGACCTGTGCTCAGTTTCAATTTTTGTAATGAACGCAGAGTCTAGCCAATGCTTCTGCCTTTCAGGTTCCACCAAGAGCACTTCCAGTAGCTCTGCTAGTTAATATTAAAATCTACTTACTGCCAATACAACACTAATGATCTGTACTTCAAGGGCACCTTTGATGTGATGATCTCAAAGCAAATCAATTAAGGGTTATCCCACACCCATGCTATGAATGGAAACATTGAATGTGTGGAGAAAGAAATCCTAAAATCACTGGCAAACTGGATGTGAAAGCTGGAATTTCTGTCCCTGTGAGAAAGTCAGCTATATCAATCTTTGTTTTCTTCCCCATCCAGAAAACCAACATTTTGCTATCGTAGACATGTTTGTGGAACACAATATCTAAAAGAAAAAAAATATTCCTGGAAAATGCCGCAGCGTTTAGTTGTGTATCAGATAGATAGATTCAAAATCAGGCCAAATGACATTATTCCTCTGGTGCTGGGTGCTGTGTGTATACCTCTTGGTCCTCTGCACTGCTGGACTCCAGGCTGTGCCGTAACAGATAGCGCCGGCTTCCGGGGTGCAGTAGCCTGCCAGCAGTCAGGGGTGATGGAGGCGCAACGTGTCCAAACTATTACTGGTGTTACGGCATCTTTGGCAAATGCTCTTTAATGCTGTAGTGAGTCAAAGTCAAATACTTAATTTTAAATTTTCCATACAGAAAAGAGACCCCAAACAACCCTTTCCTGAAATCTGTCCCTGAAAAAAAGGTCAAGTCCACTCGCACATGGCAAGCAGCAGTCTCCATGCGTACTGTTACAAATCTGACATAAATCAGAAGGTGTTTGGAGTACTCAGCTGGAATCGGGTTAAGGAAAGAGCTATGTATTACTCACTTTATTTCAGAAGAGCCGTGCTGTTTATTAGGCCATGTACAGCCACTGCACACAGGTCCCTCGCCGGGAAGCTGCGATTGCTCACGCTAGCAGGCAGTGGTGGAAGGCCAGCCGGGAGGCACTGCCCTGGCCCAAGCCCTGTGCTGGTGGGCTTTAGCTCACAGGTCATTAAAAGAAGACAGGTTACGGTCGGCTTTGGTTCTGGACTCTCCACAGGCCAGTCGTTTTTGGCCGAGAAGGCACATAAACCCTTTCAGATTAGATTGAGCGTTCTTGTCCTCTTCCACATCCCTGAATGTTTGCATGCGCAGGGATAGACAGTTGGCTAAACAAGAAGGGTGAGAGCCAGTGTTATAACTGGGTACGTTGCCTTTGATAAGGTCAGCACCAGATTTTTTGGTGTGGTACGTGTAAACTCTGCAAGGAAAAGCTTTCCCTCCCATGTTATGCTTTGTCCCGAGCGCTGGTGGTAGTGGGACTTACACCCCCAAGCACGTTTGGAAGCATTTAAACGTGCAGCTGCGACGGCACAAGGGGGAAATGGCTTCTCTTCAAATGCTCGAGGCAAGGATTACTTCTCTGCAAATTGCCATAGGATGTGATGCTTCTTTAAAGCTCACGCCTCCTTAAACACATGCGTGCCTTTCTAAGGGACAAATTTCCCTCCACGTTGACAGTTAGCCTTCCTTGCAGTGCAAGTCGGGGACTGGAAAATCTAGGCAGTTTAATGGAAACAGTCCCTAAAGCCGAACAGATCCTCCAATTTGTCCTGTTGGGCAAACATCTGCATGTGAACAGAGGCTTCTGCTTTAATCTTACCCTCTCGGTCTTGCATTTCCGGGTTATCCTTTTATGTGAGTCATAGTTTTCATCTATACAAAGAGAAGCTTTAAACTGCCTCAAGTGAGGTATTTTTCCAGTACTTTAGCACTAATTAATCATTAAAGCACCAAGATCAAAGGGTGGGGAATATGTTGGTATGTTCTTACGATCACATTGTGGCCGGTTCCTCTCATAAATACTGGTATTTTGAGCATTGCAAATCAAATCTCCCATGGAGAAGATTTGGCAACAAGATGGCGGGCAGCTTTTCTTTGCCTCTTTCAAAAGTAAAGGGAGCTTTAACGCCACGAGGAACGTGGTGTCAGCCCCACAATAAAAAGGCCAGCTATTACTTCAAACATGTTGGCACCCAAAGATGCCGGTGATTTAGGCACGGACGTAAAAACCCAACCTCATGGAGTGAGAGACAACAGTCCCTCTCCCGAAGATCTGGTAGCTCAGTCAGACAAGCAGCAAAATGGCTGGAGCCTAGAGCCTATTTCAAGGGTAACTTAAGGGTGTAAGCCTCACTGTAAGCCAGTAAGAGGTACCCTTTAAGTGCTTAAGTTACTTCTGAAAGCAAAGCTTTTAAAATAATGCTGCCACTTTTGAAAAACATGTAGCCTAGGGACATGACTTCAGTGAAGCATTAGCCTCAGTCTTAAATGGCTGTGGCTGTTGTCTTCTCACCTGAAAGGCCAGCGCTTGCATTTAATGTTGCTTTTAACCATAGGCAGCAGCGGGCATGGCAGAGGCGTGGGCTGGTGTCGGGCCTTGGCCTTTGGTTACGCTGATAACCTGCACCCTGCCCCGTAGCGGCTGCCGGGGTCCTGACAGCCTTCCTGTGGGCAATCCTGTGCTGTAGCCGTGAAACTCACATTCCCTTTTCAGCGGGGTTAACTGGTATAAAATCGGCAGCACCCAAAATACTTGGGATCTGACAAAAGAGCCATCGTGCTTATGGCTTATTAAAAAATGAGCGAAAGAAGAGCATACGGAGTGCAAACAGGTCCTGCTGCTGGTGACCACCCGAGGACGGGAACATGAGTCTGGCTGCTCTGGGAGAAAGGGAGGGGGTTTTTTGTTTTGTTTTTGTGGGGAAGGAGCAGACCATAGGGCTTGGTCTTCTGCGTCTCTCCCCTGCGTCTGGAGCAGGTGAGACGTGCACAGGGGAGCAACAAGCCAGAAGTGAGGCTGGGACTGAAGGAGAGGCAGGGCAAAGGGAGCCCAAGCCAGCGACACAAGTAACGAAGCATCTGTAAAATTAGTGGCTAATAATGGTTGTCCTAGAAACAGATGGAATGGAGCAATAGTATTTCTGAAATGTCTTTTTTCCGTAATACGGGATGTTTGAAAAGGCCATTATTCCTCCTTTAAAAAAAAAGAAAATTATTTCCTTTCTTCTTTTCTTCGTTCTTTCTCTTGTGGGAGGCCTGGGACTTGACAGCACGGGCTCTTGTCCAGCATTTGTTCTGACCTAGATTTTGATCTCTGCTTTTTTCCCTTACCTTCTGCTTAGCTGGCTACTCCCTCTTAAAGACATGCATATAATCTATAAAACATTTGTGTTTCCCATTAGTTTTCCTTTCTATTTTCAGGAGATTCTGAAGACTATAACAAAGAGATTTAAATTGCAATGACCATAAATGCTTTGGGCTGCTAGGGCGATCTAAACAATTGTAATCAGCAAGGGAACTTGCTAGACCATTTCATAAAGAGCAGTGAGATATTAAAAAATAACAAAACCGTGACAAATGCCGGAGATTAAACAGCGCTTGTCTTCCCTCAGTGGGCAGCAGCAATTCGCAGGACCTTCTCTGACAGCACTGGAGAGCTGGCGCACCTGAATTAAACCCTTGAAATCAAGACATTGCTATCGCAGTACAGCCTCAAGCCTTGAGCGTGGTTTGGGATCTTCTGCACTGGGTGATGTGCACGCGTGTATAAAAGACAATCCCCATCCTGAAGCGTTTATAATGGAAAAATACACAAAGCAGACATAGAAAGGAGGATGCTGTGGTTTATGGTCCCTGTTTTCCAGTTGGTGATTGGAAAGAACAGGGAGACTCTGGTTGGCATCACTTGTGAACCTGGCCTCCTTCTTATTGATCTCTTTTGGCTGTTCTATCCCCGATGATCCCTGCTTCCCTGTTGTTCAGTGCTCAGCCGCTTGGACTGTGGAGCACATATGGTAATGTAAATACAAAGATATGGAGAACCAAACCNAGAACCCTGGTAAAAGTAAGGGAGCACGCCTGTGTCTTTGGAAGAACAAGGGTTGGTGGAGGTTCTTGATAACCTGTGGAGTTTATTGATGGGTTTAAAAAAAAAAAAAAAAAAAATCAGTAGGAAGAGTGCTTATCTGGTGGGGAGCTGGAAACGCCATTTTTCATTGGGGAAGGCAGACCAAGCTATTCCCTGCTGAAGGTTGTAACGGCTTGGTTGTCACATCAGTGTGCTGCAAAGGAGCATGGACTTTCCCAGCGAGGAGGTAAAGGACCGGAGTGAGTTGAGCTTCTCCAGAGCATGTAGCTCTGGCCTGCTGTCTTACCTGGGCCTTCTGCAGCTAAGCCATTCCCTTTGGCCATGTGTTGGTGCGGATTTCTAACTGCATGTGCCACTCATGGCATGGCCGGAGCGGGACTGGCCAAGCCGCTGCCAAAAACGAGGTATGCATTGAGGAGCGGCAAAGTGCAACACCGTCGTTCAGGCAGCCCTAGGCAGCAAGCGCTTTCATTTGGTTACTTTTTTCCCTTTTCCTCTCCTCCAAAGACTCGAGTCAGTGACCAACAAGCCATGTGTGTGTGCACACACACCCCCCACCCTGCGTACTGCGATGCCTCCTCATTAATGTAAGAGAAGGACAAGGTGAGAGTGCAGTCCCACTGCCCATCTCCTTTAGGTGTGCTGCACCACCCGGTGTAATTCATATGCTAATCCTGTTTGATGATCCAGAAAGAATGTTTCAAGAATGTTTCATCCCTCAGTAATTTTGTTAACCTCTCCTGGCAACAAAAAAAGGGGAGGTAATGAAGTGGTATTTTCAAAGAACATAAAACCGAGACAGCCCTTCTTTCGTTTGAGAAGGGTTAGTAGGCGTACGGAGGACTTCTCCACATGGCTCTGCACTTCATCTGCGACTTGAAAAAAACCAACCTCGTGGGATACTAATTCAGTCCTTGGTTTCTTTCTTGTATCAAATGCTGCCAACTGTGCCTTAAATTTGGGCCAGATGCATGATGGTTTTATGATGTGATACTGTTAGGAAGTCTGGGTTGAATATAACAGAGGGTCTGCTAATGGGGCTGCTCCTTTAGGGCAGTGGTACGACGCTGGCTTGGGACGCTTGAGCTATTTACTCTGTTGCCTCTGTGGGAATACATCTTCAGCAGAAATTAATGGTTGGATTTACCAGGGTGGGTAAGATTGCTGGGGCTGACTGGGTCTGTTAGCGTGGCGAGAGAAGCAAAACACTTTGTGATGCACTGGGCTTTGGGGGAGAGCCTTCCACATCACCCTTATTTGAGGAAAAAGTGTCAGGTTTTGTTCAGGTTCATTCCTGAATTACTCGTGTGCTGCTGCAGGCACCGCATTCGTACATTGCCAGGGCAGGCCCTCTCCTTGTCCGAACGGACAAAATAGGCAAAGCGGGGTTACGCTCATCTCGGAAGCAAGGGGTTTCGTTCCCCACCTCAGCAAAGATGCGGCGCAACTGGGCTTGGAAGTAGCACAGCCCACCAGTCCAGTTTAGTGCATGGGACTATCTTGCAATTGAAACCTAATGACAAGACTGTCCTGTTCCTTTCTGATCACAGCACATCCCAAAAGCTTTGTGGAGGATCAACCAAATCTCCCGTGTTTTCATTTATTAAGCTCAGTCGAGCGATACAAAAACTAGAACGCTTTCTCTGCCAATCTGAATTTGCAGTGATTAAATTATGCTGTTGTAGGGGGTTCATTTTCATGGCCTGATATTAATAATTATCAGTTAATATGCTTAGTAATCTTAAGGAAATATTTGGTAGTCTTTGCAGCTACTTAGTTAATAGAAATTGGCATAATTCCTTTGAATCTGGGCTCTGTAACTCAGTGTTGTCTCCTCTTTTTGTTCTCTTTCCTAGTAATCTGATCACGGACTTCACATCATGGTGAAATTTTCTCTTCTTTACCTAACATTTATTTCCCAGTGAGAGCCTAAACTGCTTTGTTGTCACCTGTTCTTAACCCTGCATGCTGATGCAGAGATGGAGAACGACTGATTTAGCTTATCAAAAACATGGGCCAGGCATGACTGCAGGACCCCTCTGCATGTGTATGTAATTTAAAAAAAAAAAAAAAAAAGTCTTCTAATGCAGTGAGTGTGTTATGCAGTGAGTTCCTCACACTGTAAAACTTCCCACGGAGATGAAACACTCGTTTCTACCGTGCGGGAGTTTTGGGGGCTGTGAGCGAGCGAGGCTAACTCCATACTAGCCTGTTGAACTACGTGTGCTTGCCCAGGGCTCATTCACCTCCTGATAAACCCCCAGCAGTTGTTGATGCAGGGCTTTATAGCAGGGGGGGAACAGCCAAGAGGTGTGGGGTAGTTGTTTTAAATGCAAATTACTGGGCTTTGTACAGGACTAAATGCCTGAATTCTATGGCTAGTGTGGTGCAGGATGACAAATTATAATGCTAACAGTTTGATGTACGGAGGATAAACCATTCCAGTGCAACACAGAGCTTGCCCATTTTTAATGCGCTTTTGGTAAATACAAATAACTTTAAAAGGTCTCCACACAAGAAAGAAGCATAGCAGTTGCTAAAAATTAAGGGAAATACAGTCAAATGTCTTCAAATAGTAGCACAAAACCAGTAACTGATGACTCAGGACTGAATTCAGTCTCCAGGTGTGATGCAAGAACTCTTTGTAAGGCGATTACATTTCTGCCTAAGATTCTTCCAGTGAAAAAAATACTTTTACAGCAAAAACATTTTAAAATACTACAATTTATCCCCTATTTTTTATTTGTCTTGAGGGTCTGTTAGGTGAGCAGTCACGGTGCTGATGGACTCAAATGTATGCCCACACAGAGATGATATTTTGGGGTGCAAGCCATCGTTGTGTTAGCATGCCTGAGGTGGGAACAGCAGAGACCGCCATCCATGTCTCATGTTTTCTTTACGCTTTCCATTTGCTTTGTCCTCAAATCCCCGTTCAAGGAGGCCATCAGTGACAGGAGTGGAGGTAGCTCCTCTCTGCGAGTCTGACACCAACCCTTCCACTTCTCTTTTGGCCCAGCTGTGTGAAGCTCATGGCACAAATGGGGGCCTTTTCCCTCCACAACGGCGGTGCGGTTGTTTCTCTGCGTTGCCAGCTCCATCTCTCGGCTGCTTCTCGGTGGGCGGCCACACTAAGCCACACACCAGCGCGGCAAGAGAGAGGGCGGTAAGAATGCTCTCCATTTTATAGCCAAGGCACTGCGATCCTCTAGGCACAGACCTATGTTTCCCAAGAAAAATCATCTCTCACCCATTGTAATCCAAATGCTCACCTGCCTCCCTGCATTGTGTAAGGAGCATGAGTTCACCTTTTTCTCTTCCCAGACGTGCCCCTGGCTTGCTTAGATGCTCCTTGGTCCCGATGCTGTACCGGTAATAAAGCCTAGTCCAAAGCAAGTCATAGTATACTAGGAAAAGTGTATTTTTCCTGGATATCTGTGCCTATGCTGGAAGAATGGTGCCAAAAGCTATGGCATCCAAAGCCATTAACGTCTATTTATTTATTTATTTATTTATTTATTTATTAAAACCCTGCCGAGTCAATAAATGCTGTGACAAACTCGGCGAAGTTGCGCCACGATGCTGGGCTGCACTGTGCCAAGCCGGCGCAGTACCAGCCGAATATCCGCCACAGCGGCCGGCGGTGCTGCAGGGACCCCGGCAGCAGCGGGGCTGCTATCAAGAGGGGTCAGATTTACTCGATGGTGAGATGAGAGTGGGTTTCGCGGGATGGGGCTGCGGAGCGTGCTGTAACCGTACCGGCAGCGTCCTGCCTGAAGCCCTGCCCTTGCAAACATTTACGCTGTAGCAGATGTGAGATAGTACATGGCTGCTTTCCAAAGCGTGGAATAGGAAGACATGGAGCGGGGGTATTATCATTTCCCTGACCATTGCAGGTGCAAGGAATTTGGTAACAATATTTGCTCTGGAGCCAAATTGTTCTCAGGCTCCCTCCTATGTTTATTCAGTTGAAGAGCATTACCCAGCTTTTCTGCTGTGCAACAATCATAGGGTAAGAATTCCCAGATGGGGTATTTTTCTTTCTTTTCTTTTATTCCCCTTTGAAACATGTGTCTAGACAAGTGACAGGCAAACCTCAGATTGTTTGGTTGCATATTTGAAAGGTACCTGAATGTTTCCTCCCTCTGTCCATCCCCCTGAATGCATTCAACCTGCCTCGGTTCCTGGTAATTGGGCAGGAAGCCTCAGGAGAGCAACTTGTCTTGTGAGCTTTTCATCTCCTGGTTTTAAGAAGTTCAAAGACCTCTCAACCATAGAGCTTTTGCAAATACTTTGCTCTTTGGATTTCTGATTCTGTCTTGAACTGAGAAGCACAAGGAAGCATGAAATGGTAATAAATAAATAAATAAATAAATAAATAAATATACACCCACAACCCTCCAAACCTTAACATGACAAAAAAGTGTTCTTCATTCAAATTAGAAATGCAAAGAAGCTGCTTATAAGCAGTTGGAGAAAAGGAGAAATGTTTGAATCCATTTCTAAGCTCATTTAGACGAGGAGCTTACAGCCAGTAGCACACTGCCCTGATGTCTGTGGCACGTAACACTGCGGAAGTTACGTAGTCCTGTGAAATGGGCCGCGCAGGACATTTTAAATAGCACAGGCTTTGGTCGTGGTTATAGGCTGTTTGCTGAGCTGAACAAATGCAACCGGTCAAATCTATTTGACTTCAGTGGGATTGCACATGGATGAAAAACATCTATTGCAATGTTGACAGCAACCTTTTCAGTACTTGGATCAATAAATATTTTCCTGCTCAGGGAGTATTTACTGGAAACAGTTAAAAAATAATGAAGAGTAAGTGAAGGCAATCAGGAACCTCTTACATTATCTGTCAATCCATTTTATTACCTATTTGTCCAACCAGTGATGCAGATGGTCCTACCCTCTGAGCAATAAATTACCAAGTGTTGATGTTTGTCCCATTTATACTATGTCATCATTTAAAATTTTTTTTTGGATTTGGGTTTTGCTTTAGTAAGTCATCTCGGGATCTTGGGACCATGCTCCACCTCAGCTGGGTCACTTCTCTCAGGGTTGGGCAGCTCCGGTTGCACTTGTTCTGATACGGAGGTAGGAAGCGGGTGGGAGCAATCTGGTTCAAAATGCATAGCTTTGGTGCGGCTCCAGTCTCTCCACCACCCCACTGGCTTGGTGCTGACGCACAGTAAATATCTGAGATGAGCCAAAGCACCTACCTTAGTGTGGGAGTGGAGGTTCACTGCAATAAATTAGGTAGGAATAGTGAAAAAAAATCACTGGTTTCTGCTATCCAGCAGTTCATTTTTGTTCTTACTTTTCAGTTAGCAATCTATTAAAAAATTATTGCAAAACTCGACTTTTCTCTCCAGAGTGAATAACATCCCCTGTGCCAGGTGGTGTAATAATTCAAAACAGGGCAGACCTAGGGGAGAGTTAGACTGGGTTAGGAAGCAAACTCCAACTCCACTGCAGCTGGTTCCTCACTGCTAACGGCTGAGTAAGGGGAAACCCAATATTGCAGCTCCACACTAACACTGGAAGATTATAATTGCCATTCCATTCGAATTTTAACATGAAAAAAAGTATTTCTTTGGCTTGATAAATTCCACGCGCCCTTCCCACCTGTTTCCACTTTAATGCAAAAATAGAAACACTCTCGTTCGTATCTTGTTTCCAAGTTGGCAGGAGAAGTCCCTGGGTCGGTTGGTAGTGCTGTAACTTATCAGAATATGGTGTAGCTCAGTCTCTGTTTTGCTACTTTTTTTCCTCCCCCACTAATGTATTGACTACGGAGAGCTGGTTCTTCAGTTAGTGTCACCTGGCAAAGTCCTGCCTCTTCTGGAGAAGAGAGCCCAGGCCCATAGCTAATGCGAATCACCCCAGCGTTGGGTGATGTTACTAAGACCACATTCTGTAATACGCCGTGCACTCAGAGTTGCTCGGGGAGGAAGAAGAGTTTGGTGAGCTTTAATCACAGGGTGACGTTGGGACGCAGCTCTGTTGTGGCCATGAAAAGGGAAGTGCAATCTTAAGGGGACAGATGAGGCAGTGACAGTGCACCAGGCACAGGCGAGAGCTCGGCCTGAACTCGGTGCACTTTTTTGCTCACCAAGAACCAAGAAAGATGAGCTGAAGCAGGAGCAATAGCAGAAGTGTTTTGATGAGATGGCAAGGACAGGCAGGCCTGTCTTGGGAGGGGAGACTGGGAAGGAAGAGTTGAGAAACGCAATGGCTGGGATTTCTGCCTATAAATATCTCGTAGTTAAAAATTAAGGAAGGTGAAGAAGAACTCTTTAAGCAAAGGGGTGCAGCGGTACGAGAATGATAATATAAACCGCCGGGGACGGACTTAGGCTGGAATTAGAGAAAGGTTTCCCAACTACTGGTGGTAGCAAGCGCAGGCACTCCACTGTTGTGAATCTTCTCTTGCCTAAGCTGCAAAGCCCGTATCAGGAATCATGCCTGTGGGCTTTTAGCGGATGTGTCTTGGTTTGGAAAAAGACATCAGAAAACCTGTTTATCAGGGAAAAAAAAATAAGGATTATATAAAAAGTATGTTTCTGCCTAAGAAATGCATGCTTAGACCAAAATAATGCAGGTAACAACAAAGAAATGAAATACTTTTGAGGAAATCAGAGGGGAGGAGTTGCTGTGTATGTTTGTCTGTATGACATTCAAATGTCCAGGTTAGCGCAGAGGGGCTGCTCAGAAAGGGTATTTTTCTGGAGAGGTTAAGGAATGGGTGACATCAAAGTCCCTGGTGGTGCAACGCTCTTCCTTGAGTGTAAACACGAGCTGTGTGCTCCCCAAAATGCGTTCCTGCTGGGCCCGATTTCAACCTGCCCGTGTGTGACGCAGGCAGCGGGTGGGAACCAAAGGTCACTCTGAGAAGAAAAGGCTAGAAAATGCCCCCGTACCTTCCTCTCACCCAGGAGCAGGCAGAGTATCACGTAAGGACGACAGCAGCTAATTGACAGTGCAACCGCCCCCAAAATAACGGTCCTTATTTGAGCGTACCGACCCAAGCAGAGCCACTGCGCTGCCCTGGCTTGAGGAGCTGTTTCATAGACAGCTTGTCAACACGGAGAAAGTATTTTTTTTTTAAACTGTGGGTGATGTCAAGAATAAAAGACTTCAGTGAATAATCCTAAATAAGAAGCGAGCGTTTTAAACAAAGAGCTACTGTGGACCTTACAGACAAATGCATGAATTGGCCCGTTGTAAAATGGACAGCATTTTACTCAAGGATGCAATGGCCACTTCCAGTCTTTCGAATTTCCACCAAGTTTTAGAGGCTAAGTGCTAAAGAAGGTAAAGCAGAGAGATGTTAACCAGTGATGGGATTTCATCTGTCTTGGGAGTTTCGATAGGGTGTAAGCATTAGCCCATCTTCAGTGCACCTGGGTAGGCTTCAGTCCTCACATCACTGTCCTGCAGCTGCTGCAAGATGTACACAGCAGCAGAACAGATCCGCTGGGAAAATTTAGCTGGCCAGTCTGGAAGTCCTTTGCGCCTCCATCACCTCCCACCCAGCTAGCATGTTAGACCTCCCTTTCTTTGCAACTGTGCACAAAAATAAGGGCTCCAAGCGTGGCAGCATGCTGGTGTTACACAGAGTGAATGGGCTGTGCAATTTCTATTGCAGTATAGGAACACTGCCTGCTTTCATGCTTTAGAGCCAATGAGAAGGGAAAAAAAAAATAAAAAGAAAGAAAAAAAAAGAGTCCTGCCTTAGGTCTTTGGCAGAAGAGCAATAATTTCAATGCCCCCCCCCTCCACACACATGCTTTGCTGTGTTACAGGCAATGGTGTTGCTTGGAATGAAATGCCACAGCTGTGAACTTTGCTTCGTGTTAGACAGGAATGAAATGTTCTTTCCTTCACTTCTGTTTGCAACACAGGCAACATGATTTCGCATTACGTTACCTGAGTGAGCAACATCCAAATTATTTGTCCAGACATAGTGTAGCAGGGCAAAAAAACCCACCCAAGAAATCTGTGGTGTAACTTCAAATATGTATGAGTATTTCCATGCTTGCAGCTCTCCTGTGTAGGTGTCTAGTGATTCCCACTGATTATCTAACCATATGTTTTATTTTTCTCTTTAAAAAAAAATAAAAAATGATTCAACACATTTTTTGTGGCATGTTAGTTTGGCTAAAATAACACATGGTCTTATCCTGCTCTGACTGAACTCAATGCCACCATTCCCACTCACTAAACTGATTCAGGATTAGGCCCCCAGTGAAGAAAAGCCCACATTATGCATAAAAGTAGCCAAGACTGTAAGTACAGTCCCTCTAGCTTGGGGACATACTGAGCACATTTGGTACAGAAATAATATTTTTCCATAACCTGGATGTATAAAGATGATCCAGTCCTGCACAGTACAGGCCAAGCTCCCACTGCATTAAGAAAAGAAAAAAAAAAAAAAAACCCAAAAACACCCAGATTGAAAATTTGCAATTGCAATTAAGGTCAGTATAGCCTGATCGGTTATGAAATATGGAGATGTTGCAGTTTTTCTTTGGAAAAAGTTGTGGTCCAAACATGCTGCTCAACTCTGAAGATTCACAGCAAGAATTGTACAATTCACGCAGTAAGGGTGGGCTCCCCTTCCAGTTACGCTCTCTGTAAGCGCCAGGCTCTCATGTTTGTGACACAGTTTTCTGCAGTGGCTTACCCGTACGTCCAGCAAACAGGTTTTCCAGGTGCAGAGTGGTGCACGGAACAACGCCCGGAGGGGTAACGCTCAGAAACTCATGATAACTTCATGTGGCAGGTCCTGCACCACAACAGAGCGAGGGGAGACCTGACTCACAGTCCTCAGGGATGCCTCACAAACGCGCAGCTTTCTAGGATGAGGCACAAGTTAAGTCTCGGGTTAAGTTTATCGTCCTTTTGGCCCTTCCTGCTAAACCACTTGGACAGCTGACTGACGGGAGCGTGAGAACGATCCGGGACAACAGAGAAGTGGCAGTATTTTGTGAAACAAGGAAATGGCTTGCCAACGCTAACTGCCCTGTGGGGTTTCACACTGCCATGAGCGTTAATCCTCCGGGAGAACTGGATCTATACCAGGGTACAGGAAAGAGAAAAACCTCTTCAGCTGGCACGTGCAAGCAGGGCGATTTGAGATGCTCTTGCTTCTCGGTGTAGCTGAGGATTCCCCCAAGAGGAGGGCAGCTGAGAGCAGCAATGGGTATTGTTCAGGCACACCAAACCAAGCCCACCGTTCAGGAGGCAGGGGTCTCTTGCAATAGGGCATTAAGGGCAGATTCCACGGTTTTGGCTGATACACTATAGGAATTCAGTGCAAAAGGTGTGCAGCTCACCTATAAACATAAGCGAGTCTGTATTTGGGGAAAAAAAAAAAAAGGTGTTGTTGCAGTTGAGTCTTTGTTACCAACTTGAGCTCCCTCTGTTTGACGGTCTGCATGGTTTATGGAGAAGCCATGATCATCAGGGACAGATGATATGATAGTTATTAAAAATAATAGGCCGACAAATGACATATCCCTGGCAGTGGAATGAAATACTTGACACACCAGATGGGCCTTCTTATCGCTGGTCTCTCCAGCTTACCCACTCAATATTGATAACATGCTCAGAGGAGTTGGGAGAGTCACGCCAATAAACACAAATGCCTAAAAACTGTCTGCAACGAGGCTTCAGGATAAGAGATGAGAAAAGAAAGTTCTTTCCTGAAATTAGAAGAAGATAAAAGCTGTCCTTCTGGAAGACGGGTATAAAGCTCTGTTTGCTATTGTGGGAGGTTACTGGTGAGTCCCCTCAAGGCTTTGGCTAGGATGTCTGCCACACATCTTTGTGCAAGAGAGAGGTTTTTGTGCATTACTTAGAACTGAGGTCGTTGAAATACTAATTTGATAGTGTTCAGACATATTCATAAATAGTCCGGTAAAAAGGATGAATAGTGAGATGAGAAATTTTGCAGATGATGCAAATTATTCAGCGTTGTAAAACTAAATCTGGCCACAAAGCACTGCCGAAAGAGTTCATGATCCTGAGTGGCTGGGCAATAAAATGACTGATGTAGTGCAGTGTCAACAAAATCAGAGCACATGCAGAAAACTCACCCTAACTATACTTCAAGATAGACGAGCCCTAAATGTAACATTTAGCAAAGAGAGCTCGAAGGCCTCTGCAAGTATCATTTAAAGTCGATCAGAAGAGGCACCTATCAGATGAAGACTGAATTGGCAAAGAGGCAGGAACAAATCAGAAAACATCATTATAGCACTCCTTGATGAAACTCCATCTCCATGGTAGCGTGTTTTCTGCCATTTAACTCCAGAAGGGTTGAGCTGAACCAGAAAGCACAGGAAGGAAAGCATTCAGGATGAGGAGAGATGGGCAACAGCTTCCATAAAGATGGAAAAATAAGCAGAGGAGGCGTCTTCAGGGTGGAAAGGGATGACAGCAGCAGGCGGTGCCGTAAAGGTCTGTCAGGTCATGATTGACATAGCAAAAGGCAAATAGAAACTGGTCGTTCACTGCTTCTTATAAGAATTAGAGGGGACCTGATGATGCTGTCACACAAGAAGGTTTAAACCAACACAAGGAAGTACTTTTTCATACAAAGCATAATTAAATTGCGGAACTCATTGCCACAGGATGTTGCGGAGGCCAAAAGTTATAAATGGCTTGAGAATGGGATCAAAAACATTTGAGGAGGATAGATCCATGGGTGGCTGTTAAAACACACTGGTCTGGAGGCAGCCTCTGCTCTGGGAAGTCCATAAACCACATGGATCGCCTGAAGCGAGGAGGGTAGAGCAGGGGAGGGATGGGGCTGAACCTCCTCCTTGAGTTTCCACCTCCTGCAGCTCCTCCTGCCTATGCTGGGAGACGGGATACTTGCCCATGTGGCCTTTTGGTGTGACACCTTCTCTGCTGGGTCTCTTTGGGGCATGTCTCTTCTTACTCCTCTTTAATTAAAAAAAAAAACAAAACCAAAACAACACACAAACCGAAATACAACCAAAACCAGAAGAGGGGCAAGAAGCAACCCCAGCCCTCCACACACTGTTAGTAGGCAGCCTGGTAGTTGTTTTATTTTCTTTAGAGTGGACTTTGTGTTGCAAGTGGCAGGAAGCCATGAACCACAAAAATAAAATAATTCTAACCCTAGTGCTAAGTAAGGAAAACAAAGATGGCTCAGCAATTAGCAGCATTATATATGTTAGTACTAAGTAACAACAGATGTCAGGACTTGAGCCCTTTGCATTCCTCGCGATCCTTCGGAAACCAAAGCCTTTTGACGTTGCTATACATTATTACAGTTATTTTGGGTCTGAGAGAACAGCAAGGGCTCTTTGAATGTTGAAATATGTAGGCTGCTAGGACTGGCGGGGTCTTACCTGTGTCTACCTCACCGTCCTGCATACTTCTGCTGACTTAACAGGCTAGCGTGTGCTGTAAAAGCCTGCTCTGTAAAGACATGCGCTGGCCATGAGTCATTAGCAAGCATGCGAAGCTAATTGGCAAAATACTCATAAAAGATTTTGAAGGTGGGTTAATTACAATTCATTACACTGTAAACTGTCCCCAGGCTATTGTTAAAAAATGCAGGAGTTTCAAGGTCCAGTATTTTATGATTCATTTTGCAATGCAGTGAAAAACAGACTCTATATCAAACTACATTCATTATAGTTAAGACCACAAAATCTTTATTGGTTTTCCCTCCTTGTTATATGAATTCATATGGACTGCACATTTCTAACAATTGGCAAGAAGGCATGAAATAAAATTTATGATATTTTCTTACTTCTCTCTGCACTCTACTCAGTGCAGCCTTAAAAACTGTCTGCTCTAGTTGCTTTACTTCCTCCCACCTTAATTCGTTTGAGCTGATAGGATGGGAAATTGAAAATATACAGAGAAGTGAATGGGAACAACTTCGCCACGCTTAAGATTTGGTTGTCTGATAAATCTGGCTGCTGCGTGTGCGCACAGGAACGTCAGCTCCAAAAGGATACTGGTAATGAAACAGTAATAAAGAAGCATTTCCCCTTGTAGTAATAGAGATGATTTTTTTTTTTTTTTTAAGTTCAGAGTAGACACATTTTTACCGACTACTTGTGTTTCCAGATGGAGGTTCTTGTAGCTAAGCCCAGGGCACACCTTCAAAGATCTGCTTAGACAGATCTTGCAGGCTCGTGCATCACTTTGCTCACATGAGTGCTACTACCCACATGCTCTGCTGGACGGGGACCTTTGTCTACGCATAGCCGAATTCTACAGCTTATAAAAGAAGATAACAGAGCCTTTGACTGACTTTGCTTACACCAGGGATATCAAATACTTATATTTTCTTCTGAAAGATCTGTGGGAGAGAGGCATTACTGTCGAGTAGCTTGGTATAATTCTCAATAATGCTGCGTTGAGAAAAAGTTAATAGAGGACCCAGCTGTGACCTTTGTGGGAGCAGAGCCAAGCGCTGCTCATCAGTGCTACCTTTGTACCCTTCTCCGGGGGTGCGCCTTATCTCCTTGTGCTGGCTGGCACTTGGGCTCTCCTTTGAGGCTTTAAATGGCGCCATTCAGCCAGGCGTTTTCTCTGCCCCCTCTACGCTAAGCTCTCTTCGCTTTTGCAGATCCCGTGGACTTTCTCCTGTGTTGGCCCAGCCTGCGTCTGACTGCACCGAGTCCTGCTCCGTGCAGTCACACACATCACTAGGAGAATCGCTGGCGGCATTTCCGGCTCAGCCGAACTAACTTTGAGTTTAAATAGGTGCCAATAGGTAGCATATTGCTATGACTTTTATTAATGTATGGCATTGAGCTGCACCGATCCGCTCGGAGTCTGAGCTCAACTCAGACTCCAGTCTTGCGTGGCTTTGGGGTGCTGCTGTCCTGGGTAGAGCAGTCACCAATGGTGGTTAGAGCTGGATCAAACCCAGATTTAAGCATAAGGACAAAATGACGGAAGTAGCCAGGGACTACTGCTCTTCCCCACTAAAAATGTTGATGACGTGGGTGGATTTTGTTCTTTCAGTTAATAT
>VZTL01052991.1:65648-106626 GCA_013400535.1 Scopus umbretta | reverse complement strand
TTTTTTTTTTTTTTTTTTTTTTTGAGGTGATGGGGAGGGGAAATACTGAAGAATCCTCTCACTTAGGCATTAATTGAATTGCTGGTCTTAGTTTTTTTTCTTAAATCTAAATCTAAATCTAAATCTTTCAATGAAACTGGATTTTTTTTAAGGAAAAAAAAAAATCATTCAATTGAAAAATACCCTCCTCATCACAAAAAAGCATTTAGAGAAAAAAACAAAACCCAAACCCTTTCAGCTTGAAATTAGTCATGTGGGAATATCAGCTTGTTCTAGTAAGACTCAGTAATAGATTTATTGTAGCGTGCATTGTTTTTGTCCGCATTAACATACTGTAAAGTGGCAAATATCTTGGGTTGGCTATTTTGTCTGAGGTTTTCTCTGGGAAACTGGATTTTCTTGCATGACAGTGTTGGAACTGCCCTATTTATGGGGACCAAGAAGCTGTCTAGCTTGGTTTCTAACAGAGGCATGCAGAGAAGAGTAAAAACTAACCCAAGCATTTATGATCCTTGCCCTGGGTAGTCTGCCAGCCTCCACAACCGCTCTGTCACACTGGGGACTGACCTCTTCCTCCTGAAGTGACCGGAGGCTGTGACAACGGGCACGAAGCTCGAGGGGTCACCTGCGCCATATGAGTTACAACGGGGGCATTTTCCTACTGGGTGATCCACCGTATGGGATGTGTCTCTCGCCCCCCCTCCTGAAATGCTCTCCCGATTGCACCGGCAGGGACCCCCGGCTGCTGTGCCAAGAACTGAGCAAAGCCCAGGAGGAGTTTATAGCCCAGTGGCCAGAGCTCGGCTGGCTTTTCAGAGCCGGTGGGCACTTGGAGCAAAGAACTTGGAAATCAGAGTTCGACGACAGTGATATTTATTTATGGGTACTCTGACTAACCTCCGTGCCTGGGACCTAACAACTACATCCAAAAACACTGGCAAATACTTCTTTTGTCTCATTTTATTTTGCTAAGAATTACAGCTGTTCCTGTTGCCATCTCACCTGGAACTAGTACATGAAGAAACTTCAACTTCACTTCATGACATTTAGCACCGTCAGTGCTGTTATTGGACAGATGTACCAGTAAGTGAAATGGAAGCAAAGGAGGAAAAAATGTGACCAAAATTTTCCAAACTCTCACAGATACTTGTTTCTAGTGATGGCGAGATTTTGCAAGTGGCAGGTGTCAGTATTAAGTACTGAATTCTTCGTTTTCCCTTTGATGTCATTATAAACAGGGATATTTGTTTTTAAAACAGACAATTTTCATCACTTCTTTTTAGGGTCATGCCTCTGTAAGGCACACAGATGCTGAATTTGGACAGGACCTTTTAGTCATAATATGTGAAGCTCTAAAATTTCAGAGGCTTCATTAAGAATATCATGCAGAAATTGGGATTTTTGCCATTGGCTTGATTGGCTTCAGGATTAAACCCTTGCTGCTCCTTGGAAGTCATCTTTGATTTGGAAATCATCTTGAAAAATGCTGTGATGCATTGCTCTCCAAGGAGATTCCTGCTACTTCATCGTTTTGATGAGGCAATAAATAACAAAGAGCCTTACTCATCAAGTGCTCCTGCAGTCCCAGCTGAACTCAGAACAGTCAGGAATGGGCAACAGCAAAATGTTAATCAAATTCCTTTGAATCTCAAAAGAAATGTTGAGTAGAGCTTCTCCGAGGTTGCAGAGAACTCTCCATGGGAAACTGTCAACAGTTGTATTTAAAATATCGTGTCAACCTTTGGCATCTGTGAATCAGTTGGTGCAGTGGTTGGAAAAAACAGGAAAATACAATTTTATGGATGTTGGGAATATATATCTATGTGAGTGTATACACATAAAATATATAGAACTTTCTATCTGAAATATACATACTACCTATATACAAAGTTTTCCCGTTGCCAGCTATGTGTGCATATGTGTTTATGTGATATTTATATATGACAACAGGAACCTTTTCAGCCGGCTCCGGTTTTGAGCCAGTCACTTTGAAGGCAGATTTGTGTGTTTGTTTGTTTCTTTAACAAAGCCTAGTTTGACAAAGGGCCTCTCCTGGCTAGGAGCTGGATATCCTGAAAGCCATCCTGGATGGGCTTTGGGACAGGACATCACTGTGGGTGCTTTCAGAGTTGCTACCATCAAAAAGTCCTCTGGACTTCTCCTCCCTGAGCTGTTGCAATTCACTGGTGTACTGCCCTCCACTCCAGCAGCTGCTGTGTCCCGTGCAAGTGTTTACGGAGAGAGCTTGGCCCCACGGCCATCCACAGTAACAATCCCCTTGACTTCAATGAACCTGGATTTCACCCCCAATCCTCGGAAGATTTTTACAGATGTCCAAACAACACACTGTATAACCCATAATCAAAGCCTCCCCTATTGAGTTTATTTACGTTTATAGCATGCATGATATTAAACTCAGGCTTTTTAAATTCCTGCTTTCATTCTGGGCCCAGTGGAAGGACCCCCCCTCTTCTGTTTTCATTGAAATTCATCAAGGTTGGTGGAAGTACCTCGCTGAAGGTCCCTCATGTAGATTGCTTCCTACAGTAAATTCAAAGGCATAAGACATCTCACAATTGGCTTTTATAACTTTATGAAAAAAAAGTCTGGCTCAAAAGCTGCTGGTTTTTTTTTTCTAGTGGAGGTTGAGCTGCTAAGAGATCTGTAGCACTCCCCCTCAGTGAGCCAAACCCTGCAACTCAAAGCAGGGAAAAGCATCATAAATCATTGCAAGCAAGAGGCACTGCTACCTAGCTGCACGCTGATGGCCCAGCCATCACTTTTGGAGCCAACAGCTCTCCAGCAAAGATGACATGATCACCATCATGAAGGCAACCTGGAGCCCTCCAATGAATTCAGGTCCCCTGTGGGACCTTGGACAAGGTGCATACACTCCTTCCCTTCACTTCCCCATCTAGAAGATGGAGCTAGTAACACTTGATTTGCTCATCATGTTTATTTAAATTATGAACACCTCCAGGCAGAGGCAATCTCTTACAACGTGTCTATACAATGTCTAATAGAAGGCCCTTGTCTCAGCTCAACCTCTAGGTACTACATGAAGGCAAATAGTAGTACTTGGCAGACTGCAGATTTCAAACTAGAAATCTAATACCAAATAGTACTCATTCTCTCCTGCTTTTGGCACTTGGCCCTATTCAAGATGATTTTGTTTGTTTTGGTTTTTTTAAGAAGGTACAAGACCAAATCCTGAGGGCCCTCTGCCTCCGATTCCCATTAAAGTTTACGTTACACTCACTGGCACTTTGTCTCAGAAGAAGTGTCCCAGGGTTTTCCCCTTTAGATTTTAAGTGGCCGTACGGCAGAAAGGACGAAAGCATGAACTCTATCTGGTCCTGGAGCTGCAGCTGTAATCAGAAGCTTTGTGATGAAGTTCAGCTGGAAGAGCAAAGGAGAAGAGAAAAAAAAAAACAACACACAAAACAAAACAAGGGAATGCCATCAAAGTCTTTCAAAGACAGAAATTCATTTTACCTTTGTCAATGACTGTGGTTTTCAAGGATAAAGATCAAAGCGATGACCGTGGGCAGAGCTATGACAAATGCCGAGATCAGTCTGTTAAACCCTAGCATTAGCGCTACAGTTAGACTGGTGTCTAGACTAGCAGTGGGTACTCATGCCAGGTTTGGCAAACAGGGCAGCAGAGCGCTTGCATCAGAGCTGTAGCAAGAAGAGTGAGGCATCCAAATTGCAGAGGGGAGGGACAATCAGACTCCAGCAGAGTGGAACTGGAAAAAGGAAGTTTAGGGGGAAAAAAACCAAAACAACAACCAACCAAAAAAAAAAAAATCCACAAAAAACCACCACTAGATTATTGCCTGAGCTCAGGAAAGACAGCTGAGAAGACATCCCCCCTCCCGGTTTTTGCATTGTGATTAATGTACACAGAAAGCTTAGATAACTCGGGGAAAGTAATGCCAAATTCTTATCAATACAGATGAGCTGGCTTCATATTCCTCCAGCCCTTTCATGTGGAAATGAGACTGCATTTGATGAGGCCAAGCCCATGTTTGAAATAGCTCAGCTGGGATGTGCGTGTGGTGAGGGTTCAGGTGCCTGCGCGGAGAATCTCTACAGCTGGATGGAAAGAGGAGACCTTTCCTGAGGGTAGAGGGTGCCTTCAGCTTCCGCGCTTTTTCTCTTCCTCACGGGGAGGACAGAAAGCCCTTGCTCCGTGGGATAAATGCGCGCTGAAGTCTGAGCTGATGGACTGTGCAAAGAGGCAAGGTGGGTTTGGTTGGTGAGGGGCCCTGGCCTGCAGGGTCTCCACATTCCTCCTGAGACCTCTTGCATGGGCCCTTAAAAATAACACCCTGTCACGTCCCGAAGGAGGAAGGCGGACACGGACACATGAGGGGAGTACATACACGCTTACAGCAGCTCGCGTTAGCACGCTTGAGGCCAGCCCTGCTCTCACACCGCTGCCGTAGAGCACGTGCTTGCTCCAGGGCTGCAGGCTTGGACGGAGGAGAGAGGAGCGATGGCATTGCTCTCTGCGCGTGGCACCCTGCGCCTGGTCGAGTCTGGGGCTCTCCTGGCCTGAGAATGCCACGCAGCATGGGTACAGGGATAAACTCTAGAAAAATTGCGTGCTGCTGGACAGCCACCATCACCAGAGTGTCTCAGAACTCCCCGGATACTTTAAGCCAACCATTTTTCATCATAATTATGCTGGCTTCTGCCGGTCACGATGAGTTCAAAAGAAGCTGCAAACTAACGTGGGCAAATGTGATCTCCAATGGGTGAAGACAGACCGGAGGAAATATTTTCAGAAACCTAGCTGGCTTCAGCTGTGCTTCACGCAGGGGCTTGCATTGCCCCTTTTCAGGACTACAGCGTAGTACTTGCTAGAAACAATTAGCTAAGGCCTAGACTGGTCATACGCTATTCTCAGCTCTGCTGCTGACTCACCTGCATGGCCTCAGGCAAGTTGCTTGCATATTTGTGCCTTAGTTTACCCATTGGTAATAGCAGAGATAGTAACAGTCTCACGGAGTGGTGCGAGAATTGGTTAATTAATATGTGGAAAACAGTTTGTGCCTTGACGTCTTTGTGCCTTTGTTTACCCATCAGTAATATCAGAGATAATAACTGTCTCATGGAGAGGTACAAGGATTATTTAATTATTTGAAAAGCAGTTTGAGATCCTTGGATGAAAGATGCTATGTGAGTAAAACATATCATTAAAAACATCTCCCGGTCCTCTGTGAAGTTAAAATAAAGCTGGAGCTTCTTAGTCATTCAAATAATTAAACCATAAATACTGTTTATTTTAATCTTCCCTTTAAAAAAATAATCTAATCTAGGCAGTGATACCAGCCAAAGAATGAAAAATGTTTCAAATTCAGGAGACCTATCAATTTGAAGAGCTTGATTCTTAATTGCTTTTTGATTTCTATCAATGGAAAGTGAGAGCAATTGTATTTACAAATGCCTGTGAAAGCACAGGGCAGCTGGGAGGACACCCACAGTTCCTCTGCAGGGTTTCAGCCTGCGCATTCACACGGATACGGCAGCTGTACACTGCGCTGCACAGGGTTTCTCACACTATCCAAGCAGATGATCCTATTTGCCAGATGATCCTATTTGCCTTGTTAAGCACCAGGGAGGTGTAGACTAGCCTATCTTAAAGGCAGGTCAAAGCCAGCTCCCCCCCAAAAATGTGGGTGCACTGAAGCAGGGTTACAAGAGCAACTCCTCCTCCCAGGAACGGTGCCGAAGGGACGACTTGACCGAGCAAAGGTGCCGGTCATCAGCCATTGATCCATTCAGCCTTTTGCATCCTGGGCAGCGCGTCTCTCCTAAAACTCAGCACTGACTGTGCGCCACCAGGCGATGCTGCCCTGCCTGCTTTGCCCAGGTCTAAGGGGAGAGAAATCCCAGAGCAGTATTGACTGACACTGGAGAGGAACAGTAGGAGAATCGATGGAGTCTATATTTAAAATCATCTTTTATTCAGAGGTGTACATGCCAAAGCGGGAAAGCGCTCTCGGTCACTTCTCTGGGGACTTAGGGTATATCGGGAGCGTAAAATATATGCAACTGGCCCGTGTTTTGTCTCTTTCTCTCTAGTTTTTGTGCATGCTTTTGTTTTACAAACCACATATGTGAAGAAGAGGTTTGCAGAATCAAGGTCACTGTTTTTAATCGAACGAGGCCTCTTTTAAGGTGTAACTACTGCTGGGAACCTGCTAGCATAACAATCTGCCGTACTGGGCACCCAAATCACCACCCCACATGAGCCTTCTACTGCCTCAGAGGGACTTTTCTCAGCCTTTTTCATGGCCTCCCACTCCTCTCTGCCCGTAGAAGATTTTGCAGCAATCGCCAATTAACCTGTGTGGGAATCTGGGGAGGAAGAAAGGATGTAATTGCCTTCCTGAGCTCCAGCACTTTCATTAGTTAAATGCCCTCCTGTCTTTTCCACGCTAGTCCAGCTTCTACTGAATTTTCATCAGACCAGAAGAGGCCTTTAGGGCCATTTGAAAGCAACCATCAGATAAAAGCAATTGCCATCCTCCTTATGCGGCAGGCAAGGAAGCAGACACAGGTAGACTGGTCACACAGGAAGGAGAAGAGGGACCCGGTGACTCAGAGCTTTTGACTCCCAGCTGTCAGCTTTAGACGCCATTCCAGCCAAGTATAAAAGCACATGGTTATCTCTGAACTCATGAATAATCCCATTGATTTAAGCCATACACTTGAGCATCAGGGCCTTAACCACCTGACTGTGCTCACCAAGAGCGGATAAACAGGAGTGCAGGTCTGGAAAGGCCTGAGATACTCCTCTTGACACAGAGGAATAGCAACAAATGGTAGTTTCCTTGGTGCAGGTTTCTAAGAGAACCACCACTGGGGATGAAAAGGTGGCCTGGTCCCGGAGATGAGGGGTTCCTTGGGGATGATGTGGCTCCTGTGCTGGCCCCAGGAGGTCCCTCTATGCTGGACATGAGTGGACTTGTTCACCTCCCTCACAATCGCCCTGTTGGATGCATGGGGGGCACTGCTTAGCTGCTGTGACATGGACCGTGGCGGTGATTCCCCAGCGTGTGATGCCCAGATGATGTGATGCCAGTCCCCAGGCTTTGCTGGAGGGGAAAGGGACATTTGCATATGTGATGTTACCAACTGTCCTCTCCCGTCGGGGATTTAGTGAGTTCTTTATCCCCTTGCTCACGCAGAATCGGGAAATGACTTGGTGGTGAAGGAGTCTCACCCACAAGCAGAGGTGTCCCTCAAAACTCTGCAACCCAGTTCAGGATACAGTTTACTCCCCCACAGCTGCTTTTGACCTGTCTTTCTAGCAAAGGGCTAAGAGATCAAGGGAAACAAGAAGGAAGCTATGTTCCTGTTGTTGATGGGAGAGTGAGTGAAGCAACCTAAATTATACATGGCGTTGCCTACCAGATGGTTGGAGCGTCTCTCCCTTCTATTATGCAAAGTAATAGTTTCACAGACAAAGTAGAGGGGACCGGAGATACCAGAGCATTTGGGAAACACGTCCCATAGCTGATTGAAAGGCATGTTTTACTCCTAGCTGGTTACATGAGATTTCAGCTGGGTGCCTGTCATTCAACCCTTCCCCAGAGGTGAAAGGTGTCAACTCTGTCTCTGAGAGGAAGCAGAAAGAGAGTGAACCCAACCAGAACTGGAGCAGTAATTTATAATGGCAGGGTTTAGGTTCTGCAGACTGGGACAGAAGGTGGTGGTTTAAACAGAATGTTCAATAAAGCTGGGCAAAGTCCATTTTGCTTCTCACTTAGAAGCAGCTTTCAGTTTGGTCCTCTGTAGCTGCGGACACTGACTCGTGATCTGTCAGCTGGATTAACAGTGGGGCTGTGTGAGCTAAATGAGCCAATCCCCGTTGCCTAACACGTCCAAATATTCTTCACGGTCTGCATCCATGTCATTATGGCATGCTGACATGAAAACTGAAGGTGTGAATGGAAGCCTACTTCTGCTGGCTTTAACTTACGACAGTTCAGATACCGGCGCAATGCTCTCCCGGGAGCGTGAAGCTCAGCGTGTGCTGAAGCAGCGCGGGGCCAGATTTCTGGGGCTCCGGCTTCCCAGGGAGCCTCCACTGCCCCACGCTGGCTGGCTGGAAGCCCTCTCAGTCTCAAGTTTGTTTGCAGCACAGACATACCCATCCTGAGGGTGGGGATGAGAACATTTCCTCCACTTCATGACTGTACAGTTATTTCACACAATAGTCCTCGTCCGTGAGCAGAGCTCCTCAGCACAGCATTAACGCCTATTAAGAGCAGGTACAGGAATGAAGATTTCTCTTATAAGCCTTGCAGGATTGGCCCCCTTCGTGCCCATTGCGCAAACGCACCGATAGGCAAGATGCACGGACTTAATTTCACTGATAATGGCATCGATCCATACATAAAATAAGCAAGCCACTCATGGCTTTGGTTTGTGCATTATGTGATCAGCCGAAGGCTTTAGAAAGGGTATCACGCAGATCTCATACCCACGTATAATTTCTGTCTTCTCTCACGTGCAGCTTTCACTGGAGTGGTGCAAGGTACATAAATACGTCAGGCTTCCCTTATGGCTTTTTGATAACTGACATTCAACTGATTAAGTCTCAGATTAGGAACGGTGGCCCTTGTTCTCACTCAGAGAACGGGCTATCCGCTCGTGGCCTCATTTCTGAAGCAGGTCACGCTGTGATAAGAAGTTCTTTAAGAATCAGTGGCCAATACCAGACCAAACTCAGCCACCTTTCACTTGGCTGCAGACTTCCCTAGCACAGATGCTGGAGCTTATAATCCGCATTTAATTTTCCCATCTTTCATTCTTCCCTAGGAACGCAAAGGGAAACAAAACCAGGTAAGGACAGAAGGGACAGAGGAGCCCTCCTTGTGCCTGGCACACTGCTCAGGGACTTGGTGGTCTGACTCCTGCTCCAAGCCCTTCCTTCAGACTACTGCCTGACCTCAGGTAAATTCCATCACAACTTCCCCATCACTCAAATATAGTTAAATACAGCATTTTTTCTTAGCATTTACGAACCAACAGGTGGAAAGCGTTACCTTGGATCTAGGCACTTGTCATACTGCTTTTTGAAGGCATATGCTCCAAAAATCAAGGCATGAGAAAACCAAGGGTTTCATAACAAAGGGTGGAAAAAGCCCAACAAATATTGGCTCAAACCCTCCCACAGGTTTAGGCCACACCCTAAAAGCAAGTGAGACTTAAATGGACAAATCCTCCGCTGGCAGCGGGCCGATCAGCCAGAGCGCCATTCGCTGAGTCCCAACCTATTTCACACCATGCAAAATCACTCCGGGAAAAGGCTGACAAGGTTCAGACAATTCATAGCACTGTACCTTTGCTCACGACAGTAACACCAGCCAATTGCTAGCGTCTCGGTGTCTGGCCAAAGCGGATGGCAGACGGCTGTCTGAAGCTGGGACCTGGGAAAATGGGGATAACATCAGGAAAAAACAAAAACATCTTACATACCTACTACTCCCATCTCATTCCGCTCTGGGGAGATGCCTACTTGCCGTGGACTGAGTCAGTGCCTGGTCTTGTGGTCCTTCAGCACTCCGTGGAGCTGCTGCGTGCTTGCAGACTTGGGGCTGTTGGCACATCTCGTCCTATCTGCTGCGCGCGAGGACTTTACAGCCAACGCTGCAAACCAGCGGCGTGGGTATTTCCACCCTGGTTTTGGCTGTTTTGGCCTACCTGCGTGTGTGAACGAACACACAGCCTCCCCAGTAGGTCAGCAGGTCAGGATGGAGCAACAGCGCCTACTTAGGAGTATTTGCTGGCTCCTTTGAAAAATCTCCCTGGATTTTTATTGGGTCTTAGGTTACCACGAAGTATCTGCCTGGATCTGGGCTTTGATTCTCCACTCCATAGCTTTATCCCAGGCTGGCTGGGGTAGCGCCTTTCCCTCAGAGACCACAACTGACAGCTCTCTTCTCAGGGAGAGGGAGGAACGGGGCAGTGGTTATGTTTTCAAGGTGGGGAGAGGGAAAGGCTGTTTGAGGCCACTGTCTGCATGGGGGAGCTGCAGGACTGGTGAGGATGATCAGGAATCATCCTTCTCCTTCCCTGGGTTGCTAACTCCGTCTGGGCGACCACCACTCCTGGCTCTTCCATTGCCCCCCTCCCCAACTCCCACATTCCTGGCTCTCCCTGCCCAGCTGTGCCACCCCAGCTCTACCCCAATCTCCCCACCGCACCCTAGGCAAGTCTTGGCCCTTCAGCTGCGGTGTGGCAAAATTCAGTCTTGCCTACGTGGCTGAGAAACGTTGGCTCTTCATAAAAATACCAGCTCGCCTGCAGGGAATGAGGTGGAAGCTAGACCACGTTGAGGCCTTTTATTTCCTGCAAAGGTGTGTTTGCAAGACACTCGCGGAGAGCCTTATGCAGGTGAGTGACACTGTGAAAGGCAGGGCCAGCTCCCCAGCAGGGGGGGAAAACGGGGTAGATAAATAGTTACCCAGATTTCCATCAGCTGCGGGGCTGGCCAGGTGACAGGTAGGCTTGCTGTTTTGCACGGAAGGCTCACCTCTTTGCCAGCTGTAATAAACATGGGCGCTTGATGCCAACAGAGCTGGGCTGAGCTTCACCAACAGATGCGTTATCTTCCCCGCCTGCTCCGTTGGTGCGAGTGGCCTCATCTCTGCAAAATAAGCACATGAAGAGAAGCTGAAATTGCCAAGCGGGAATCCGGTTTGTGTTCATGCTGAGAGCTGGCCAAAGAAGGAGAAAACATCAATCTCAAAAGGGTTTTCAAGATTTGGACATCTGGCTTCATCTTTCCGTATGTTCAAACATGACCTGTCAACTTCCATCAAGAAAAACAAGAGGGAGAATAGCCTAGCCTTTACAAGACAGTGCTGCCATGGCTAGAAAGTTCATGAAGCACACGGGAGAAAAAAGATTAGTCTGAACCCAAGACTTGAACAGAAATCTACACCCCGCAACCAAATACTGTGGGGTTCCTTTCTCTCTTGTTGTGCTAAGAAATTCTGGCCAGAATATTAGAAAGTGAAATGCAAAAAAAAGCTCTTAAAAGTAATAATAAGCCTCCTGCCAAAAGCTAAATTGTGGAACTTCCACATTCCTCAGCTGTGCACGTTTTGAGAAAAGTCATGATAGAGTGTAAAGATTTTACCTATCTGAGCTTTGGATGGTTTCACTATTAGCCGGCCACAGATTAATTAGGTGGATGATGCAAAAATGACTGCCAATAAAATATTTACACCGATTCTTCATTCTGCGTGAAACACCTTTTATATATATGTATATACGTATATGCTATAAATAATAGAAATGATGCTCATATTTTATACTAGGGATGTAAACACTGGTCCCAACAGCAGTGGCAAATGAACCACTCACATTTTCTGATTGCATAATTTGCCTAGAGGATGGATACATAATTACACTATAATTAAGTATAATAAACAGAGAAAATGATTTGAGAAGGAAAAATTATCACAGCCTCAACCACATCAGCCAGAAGCTCTCTTCTAATTAAGTTATTTTATTAAACAAAATGTTTTTAAGGTGGGTCCCCTTTGAAAATGTACATTATAGCCCATGTAATGTAATTTACTTTATAAGTAAAACATAGCTTGTGTATGGACAGATCATACCTGATAGCACTCATAAATTACGCAGCCACTGGGTCCAGTCCAGCCAGGTGCTGAGTCCCTCACACCCCTGGTCTAGGGAGCAGACCCCAGGTCCTGCTCCGGGAAACTGCAGCAGCAGCAGCATATAGAGCAGCCTCTTATTTGCGCTCACTGATGGGCTCTTTTGGTGTTACTTGGTGTTTTTCTGATTTAAAGGGAGAAACGCTAGCAGGCCATTCTGATGTTGTCATCCTGTAATGATACAGTACAGGCAAAGGGCAGGAAAAGAGGTAGCTCAACCTACCCCAAATAGCTCATGCTATTTAGAGTTGAGGGAGTCTTAAAATGCTATTCCCTCCTACATGCTTTTACCCTCACTAATTCTTCCCAGTGTTTGGTAAGATGTGAAGATGGAGTTGTCTTTTATGTTACTGTGGCTGAAGAAATCCAAAACACCGTTTTTTTCACAAACTACGGGACTCGGGAAGACCACGTAATCTGGTACCTCACGTGGCCAAGGCCATCAGACACCCTCCGGTTCATTCCTCTTAGAACTACAGCTTATTTTTTTAAACACCTGCCCCCAGCCACTTGGAGACTGCAGGAGCTATTATAGAAGCCTTGAAGCATTATTCTGAAGTTAGCCACTGCTCCTGTTCCCCCTCCCCACAATAAAGTAAAAAACGTTCAGCTTTAAGTTTCAGCCACAAGATTTCTGTATACGTCTGTCTCATTTCCACATTTCTCTTCCTGTTGTGAGTACTTAGAGATTGTGATCAAGCCATCCCTTAGCCTCTCTTCTGTAAGCTCATTAGATCACGCTGCCTGATACAAATCTCTGCTGGTTTCCTGGCTCTTCAAGGCTCGTACAGCCTTGCAATGTTCTTTGGGAAGATCTCGGTATATCAGTGACCTGTTTTCTTAACTATTTATTCTCTTCTTCAGTTCCCAAGTCACTTGTAAGGTTTATTTGCCATGATTTAGGTTTTCTTTCAGGTCATTGTAAAAAACAGCATAACCTAAGTAACACATCCCTTTCGTACCTGTTAGGGATGTGTTCTAGGAATGGATTTATATCCAGCGTAGGAGAAAATATACCAGGGAAAGAAGAAACTGTGTCTTAAAATATCAGTTGTCCACAACAGGACAAGGTCCTTGAATTCAAAATGTTGAACATCGTGTTGTGAGAACATCTCCGAATGCCCAATGGAGGTGTATTTCTCTAGCTCTGTCTACTGCGTGCACAGCTTATTGGGTAACCGAGAGTGCAGTGTGGTGGTCAGCAGGAATCTTCTCTTGTTTAGAGTTTTCTGCTCTTAAATATTTGCAGACCTTTGAACCACAAAATGTTGTAGCTTATTGACGAGATTATTGATGTGTGTGGTTACTGCTTACAGGGTGCCCCAGGCAGGACACTTAGGTCATCATGGGTCTGTATACTCTTGATGACTGCTTCAGTTTCTCTCCTAATCCCATGCATTTTCAGCTGTATGGTGACCTGATTTCAACTAGGAGCTTCCATGAGAAACCACGTGGCAATCTCAGACATTGTAAACTCAAGCCAAAGAGTCATTTTCAAATGCTTGGCAAATGCTAGACCACAGAAACTCAATGTGTTGTAAGATTCCACTTGGTCCCATCATCATGGGTGGGAAAAAGGAGGAGGATTATCCGTAGACCTCAAAGTGTTTTACGAAGGGAGGCAAATGCTGCTATTCCCATTTATTGGATAGGGCAATGGCAAGCCGAGACTTGCACAAAGTCACCCAATTAATCAGACGGAAAACTGCCACTGAAACCCATATTCTGGTCTAAACAGGTTCTCAGACTGCCCTCATCGCTGTAATATCCGAGTACCCTCCAGTAGTACATCAGGAGAATTTGGGCATGTCTACACTGGCCGATGCAAACAGCTGCCTGTCAATCCAGCCCCCTTCTCAGCCAACTGGACAAAAGCCATCTCCAGACGGAAGCTGTGTAGCCTGTGTAGCCATGTTAACACTGTCCTGAGCCCAGATGTATGAACTCCACCACAAGTTGGGGTGAAAACTCAACCCACCACCACCCTAACTCACCTCTGTGGCTTCCAGGACGTAGCTTGCTCATGGGGCATGGAAAAAGCAGATGCTAGACTGTCTCTGACAGTAGATAGACCTTTCTTTATTCTTAAGTCCAGTTTCAACAGCTGTAGTCCCCCTCAGAGTATTTCCGCATGCTTCAGCTCTCGCTGAGCCACGAGACAGGGCACAAACATGCTGATTATCTGGTTACAGCCTTATGGCTCCTTTGAGGAAAGATCTGGAAGATGACAATTTGAACAGGGATGTTTGCCATAAAGAAAGAAAATCTCCAAAATATATTTAGTAAGTCAGGAAAAAGGAAAGAGAAGGAAAGCATCCCTTTAAACTCCAGATCTACTTGTCATGAGCAAGAGTACTAAAAAATTGGTAACTTGATGACCTGAAGGAAGAGTAGATGTTATTTACTGTTATTTAGATGTTATTGTACTGGCGAAGCTCCTATACATCACAACAATAACTCTCTCCAGACTTCTTTTCGCTTCCGAGGCATGAGGAAACATCGGTGCCTTTAGCCGCAACTCCCTGGCAGGCGGCATCACTTCCTCGTGAGGAGCAGGGAGCTGACACAGCGATGGGAAGGCTGTCCTTCGTAGCAGCTACAAAAGCCCCATGTGACCCAGCAAGCCTGATGCAGAGCCGAAGAAATGAGTCTTGCTGCAAGGAAGCTAAAAATCCCAAGGTGCCCTGAGAGCTTGTCCTGGACTACTCATGCTCCCAGGTTTAGAAATCCTTTGAGGGTTGCTAAATGCATACGAACCACTCCTAGCTCTGGAAGTCCCCGCGCCTTGAATGGTTAGAGGCTGGGAAAGCACAGTGTGGATGCGTCCAGCTCCGCTCACCCTGATTTTGCTTTCCTCCTCAGGCACCTACTTCTCCCGTCTGCCGGCAACGGGCCATCGGGCAAGGTGGGCTTTGAACCGGAGCAGCACAGCTGCTCTGATGCTCTTGCCTGCGTCTGGATCCGCATCCCTGCTGGCAGGGATCCAGCGGCTTCACTAGATCATCACCCTTCGCCTGGGGAAACCAGGGCAGCACGTAGGCGGCAGCGTTTCTTTGCAGCTTTGCAATTCTTGGACTTTTGCGCAAAGCCCTGAACGGCGAATGTATACTTCATGCATATGCAGAGAGGGCACAGACGCAGCTTGAAAAAAACGGACCTGGTTAACTTGGCTACGATCGTGCAGGAAGTTTGTGGCAGAGCTGCAAATAAAATCCAGACATTTTGCCTTTTGGGCCTGTGTCTTCACAGCAACGCTGTTCCTCCTCTGGGCATCTGGGCTTGTTGTCTTATCAGGGACGCGCTGCTCAGCATGTCTTCTTAAAGGGAAAGAGTGCTGGGAAAGCCACACTTGAATTCCTTAGAGAAAATGACACCACCTACATAGGAAAACCCCATAGCTTTTTGCAATTATTGCCACGCATGTATATCTTTCCCTCCCTTTGTGATCTTTACCACTTCCTCACCATATGTAAAAGGCCTGATCCTGTTGAAAATAGTCATGGTTCCAGAAGTGCCACTCAGACGATGTTGATTTACCTCCACAAAGGATGTGGCCTGATGCTTTTGGCCAGATTTTTCTGCAAGCAGCCAGACACCTCTCTCTCCCCCCCAACCCAGAAAGCTGGGGAAAGTCATGCAACAATAACCTTGCTCAACTTCACCTGGCCCACCCAGGGAATGGCTATTTCTGGACAAACACAGAAAACCCAAGCCTTGTCCCTTTAATCTAACATCTCACGCATGTTGCTAAGCCTAATGTTTAATTTGAAAAAAAACAACCTGAAAATAGCATTAAAGGAAGCAGAGGATTTGAACAGCACTATATTTTTAAGATAGTCTTTCTGGAAAACACTATATTTAAAAACTGACCCTTTTACCATGAGGTTTGTGAAACTATAGAGCCATCCTCAGCTTCCTGTGAGATAAGGCTTGTAATTTGGAACTGAGTAATGGAGTATAAACACGATTGGCTTTGTATTAAGAGACAGTGTGTAATCATCTGGCAGTGTCCTGTTGCCCCCACTCCTGAGTGGTTTGGGGCTATTTGTGCTGGAAAGTAAAGTTAAGAGCAACATGATGAGGAAGGTAGCTCATCCTCCACAACTGACAGAAGGAAGCTGTCTCAGGGTGAAAATCTCCTTTGGGCTTTGGAGAAAAAGACTGCTTGTGAGCATTTACGGTCCCGTCTCCCACACTTACAGGACTGTTGATTTAAGCTGTGAGGCTGCAACTTGAAGTGTTTGGAAGGGCAGCTGGTGAGCTGTAGTGGGCAGAGGTGGACGTGGCAGCCTTGTCTTAACTGAAGTGATACAAACTCAAGACTCTCTTAACAAGAAGATCCGATTCCTTCATATTCACTTGACGTATTTCTATTAAAGGGATGGCAAAGCAGAGAGAGAAACACAGGAGTTTCCGTGGTGGTTTTATGCCAAGCATAAATATCTGTGTAGGAGCCTTTCAGACCTCTTTGCACCCCCAGAGCAAGGACCAGATCTGGCCTGGCTTTTTTAATTTTCTTCCAATTTGTTGGCGTGAAATCTGACAGCCAGGCAGATGTGTCTGCCTTGATCTCTTTGGTGTGGATCTCCTGTTGCACTCTTCTCTCTTTATCCAAGCCTCAATAGGGGAAAGTGAAATTGCTGTGCAGAAACATTAATCACAGCATCTCAGATCTGTAAATTCTCAAGAGTTTTCCTCCTGGAAGGCTTTGACCCATTTTCAAAAGTGGGTATAAAGCATATATACATAAGGCAAGCACACATACTTGTAGCATCTGCAAAAACATATGGTAGTTTCACATCCCACTAACCAGTTTCCTGGATTGAATACACATAAGTGCAGGCTTTGTGAGAACTAGCAGTTTTTGAATGCTGGGTTTCTGACTCTCATCCCTTAACCACAGTCCTTCCTTGATTTTGTGAGAGATACCATTTCCCTCTTAATTTGGCAAGTTACTGCACAGAGCCTTTCTACATACTTATTCACGCATTGCCTTTTCTACAGGTGAAACTACTCTCAGGCTCCCCTGACAATCTCTTTATCCATCTTTCCCTTGCACACAGAGGTGCTGTGTTATCTCTGCTTAATCCCAAATAGCAAAAAGCAACCATTTCCAGTATCAGTAATTACACTTCAGATATCTTGGGATTTTGCTGGGCTGCTAATCTACAGAGCTCATTGCAAATTTTTCCATCTAAATCTTTTGTTTGATGAAAGACTCTGTTTTGCCAAAGGATCCGTTTTCCGTAAATATACTTTTTTGAAGCGGAACATCTATAACTTTTGGCTGTTGTTTCTGACAACAATATCATTTTTCCTGTCTTATCAGTGTTTTCTGCGCAAACATACCTACCTATCAGCATGTTTTCCGTTTTAGCAACCAAACTTGAGTCCACCATGCCTTCTGCTACCGCTACCTTCCGCAAAGCAGCAAACCCTGAAGAATGGGTTTAAGCAAAGGCATGTAGATATGGAGAGACCCTCCTGCATCTTTCTGTACCCAAGCCTGTGCCACTCCTGTTTTACATAAGTTTAAACTCTTGGAATCTCCCAGTGGTGGAGATCCCAAAGCCTCTCTGCACCAGCAGTTCCAGCATCTCCCTCTCTTTACAAATAGAGCTTTCCTAAACTCTCACCTCCTCTGTTTTGCTGCAAACAAAGCCAATTAGAACTTGCCCTTCCCCATGCAAACAGACCCAGTGATCACCATACCCTTTTACTGTACCCCTTTCAGTTACTGTCTTCACATGCGATATCTCTTATAGCTGTCCTCAGTCCTTTCTAGACTAAACAAATCTAATTTAAAAAAAAAAAAAAAATTCCCTACAGGTCATGTTTTTTGAAACCTCTTATCAGGCCTGTTGCTCTCCTCCAGACTTCCTCCTGTGTTTACATCTTTATTTAAAGTATGGAGTGCAGATCTGTGGTCTGGGCCTCTCCAGCACCAGAATGACCTCCACACAAGGGGTGCCCTTAGTACCTCTTCTAATAACAAGTATCTTTCTGGCCACAGCATCACACGGTAGACTTATATTTGAACTTGTCCTCTACCAGCTCCCCTAGCGTATTGCCAGTACCATGACCTGGTTCCTTATGTATATTTTAATTATACACTTTCTTTTTCACGTCAGACTATTCCTAAAGTTTATTCAGAGCATTTAAAATCAATCCCCCTCCCCGCCTAAAGCTGGGATCCCAGTCTATTTTGTTGTTTTAACCTACTGTAAGAGCCTTGTCTGCTCCACCACGCAAACTGTTAACAGAGATTTAAATGAACCATGACCAGCGCAGACTTCTGTTGATGGTCCTCTCACTTTGACAGTGACTCACTCATGCCTTATCTTCAAGGATGCAATTCCAATCAATGGTTGAAAAATCGCAATTATTTCTGTCAGATAAATGTAATTTCTGATATGAACATCTTTCCAAAGAAGACCTGAAGCCAAGAGTGATACCAGTGAATAATAGTTGAATACCTACTCGTCACTTGTACTGAGAAACAGGCTCGAGTACCAAGCCCTAAAACTATACTCTCTCCTTTTTTTAATAAAAGGACAGTAGCGAAGCTGGATTATTCATAGCTCTGAAAGCAGGATGGGCACATCAGTATGCCCCTAAAGCCAAGATGATGAGCTAATCAACTTTGTATTGTTAGAAGAGTCCCCACCTACGCTTTCACACAAAGGGCTGATTAGCTCACAGGTATGCAAAACTCTGGGAGGATGCCATCTTTCATCGCTACCAGAAGATGTTTAATATATGTGAAATTGCCAACAATTAAGTGTTTGTGTGTGTGTGTGTGTATGCACACGCGCAGCCACTTGCTCGGGTGCCAGGAGTCGCGCGCTGTGTTGCACTAATCCGCCGTGCCAGGGCACGGCTCCGCTGCTGCGTGCTCAGCTGCGTTGCGGGGGTCCGCGCCGCTGGGTGACACGAGCACAGTAGCTACCGCCTTTGCAGCCCAAAGGAAGCAAATTTTAATGTGCTTGTCCTGCTCCCAACAGCAGCGGCTGTGACAGAAACAGTCACAGGCTGAGGGTGTCTGCACGAGGAGCAAGGGGGTGAGTCTACAGTGCGTGATGCACTTCTACCGCTCTTGTGATGTCCTAGTGCAAGAAAGCACTCCACCATCCGCGTCACTGATGGAAATACTGAGTTTGAGTGTCTGAGTGCACTAAAACACGCTCTTCCCACGTGCTGCTGTGGTCCATATAGGAAAGTCAAATAAGGAGTAGGACTGTAAGTGCACAGACCAGTGTCTTACTGCTGAGGCTCGTCACTGTGATTCCCATTCCAAGCCAGGAGTGATGATGTGAAGTATTGGCTCAATGTTTGGAAGTGCTTAGCACCTCCTCCCCATCGCCACCCCATGGGATGCTCACGGACGCAGCACTTTTCTCAATAAACGCCGGTTTGACGTTGTTTCCAATGCCACCCCTGCGAAAAACGCTACATGGCCCAAAAGGGAAACAAACAGGGTGGGAGGAACTGGGAAGAGAAGTCCTTTGAAGCAACACATTCCCTTCTTCCTCCAGTGGTGAAGCTGTGCTGTTCAGAGGAATAGATGCACCAAGGCCACACGCAGCCCATTATAAACCACCGACAATGTGTTTGTCCCCTTTCAAGGTCCATCAGCAGTTCACAAAGTACAACAAGCTAGAATGATCTTCTTATGTCACAGATTTATGTCAGAAGGAAACAAAGGATAATTTGAGGAAGAAACCCTCCCTACAATGAGAAAAAAAGAAAGTCAGTAGTACATTTGCTATCTTCCAATGGTGTACCTTCTCTCATGCATGTAGGACGTAATGTCTTCCTGCCGTCTTTTTCTGCACTCTCCTTCCATGCTTCTTGCTGAAGATTTGCAGGATGTCAGGAATGCCCTATGCTCCCCGTTAGCTTAACAATTGCCTGGAAAAGAATGAGACCAAAAAAGTCATGCATTGAAATGTGCTTTTGACAGATATATAATGATATAAGTTTCCTAGTATGTTTTCTGAGTATAGCGCGTAAGCAGTAGAAGACACAGGAGTGCATCGCAAAAATGTCTGCTTGCAAATAGAAGAGCTTCCTTTTATCTTGCTTATACAGGGAGACATCAGCCATTGTAATACAGAGGATTTTTTCCATCTGGGCCACCTGTCTGCTAAGGAGTGGAGATGCTGAGGGTGTGCCACCTGCATCTCCTCTTCCCAGGGATGTGTGCGATGAGGGTTGGTTTATGTTGGGCAAATCAAGCCCCTAAGGAACTAAGTGTAAATTCATGCCCTACAGCCTGTGGGGAGAAATGATCCCAGAATAACTTTGGTCTACAGCTGACAAAAAGTAACTGGCTAAACCCTAAATTATTACATCCCTGTAGAGCTTTGCTGGCTTTAGAGGAGCAGCCCTGGTTATATCAGTTGGGCTCCAGCACAGCCCCTTCACGCGGTAGGAGCTCCCAGCCCAACCATGACTGCTCCTTCAGACAGACCATGACCTCTCCACCACTGGCTGCTATTCGCAGCATGGCACATCAAGCGAGGCAAAGAGGGAGTTTGCAGAGGCAGGCAGCTCCCTTTGCTTCCTCTGGCCGGTGCTTGTACTAAATGCAGGCCATTTTTGCTTTATAGAAGTCTTTGCACCAAACTACTTTGTCCTAATTACTGCACTACCTCGGTTATCACCCGCACAAACATTCCCTTCAGACCAACATACCGGCTGGGCCAGAAATCACACAATTGATGTTTTGGTTTCCACTGCCTTATCTAAATCCAGTTACTGCTCAAAATGAGACTAAGTCAACAGACTTAATTGAATGAAAAGGCTGTGAGACAACCTAGAGGTTTGTGGCTGTGTATGTCCGTGCATGAGTTAATCACTAAGCAAACACTTCGCAACAAACAGAGCTGGGCTGAGCAGGGTAGGTTTTTCTGTGGCCTGGAAGCTCCCGACACGCTGGGGTTGCATGAGGCATTGTTGGGGCTGGCAGGAGGATTTAAACAGCATTGCAAACAATGTACTGCCACGGAGAAAAGCTGGGGATGGACAATGGAGCAGACCATGAACAAACACTTCTGCTTGCTGCCTAGATCGGGAGATAGCAGAGACCCTGTGGTAGTGGCCAAAAATAATTGCTCCCCTGTAATTGTTGCTGTCCGGATATGTAAAAGAGCCCTGCTGGCACCCAACAGCTGGAAGCAGGGAGTTGCTTGATGTCATTAGCTCATTTCTGGGGAGGCAGCTGCCAAACTCCCGATGTCCCCAGCTGCTGGCTCTTGCAGGCATCACAGGTTTTCCTGGCTGTACAGCCATAGCATTCCTCCTGGCTCGGCAGTTCAAGAGAGAAAAGTATAAATGAAATATGTGGGAATGGCCACACTGGGTCAGACCACTGCTCCACCTCGCCTCTCTTGTCTTCAGTGGAAGCCATAAGCAGGCTCTCCGGAAAGACCATTAAAACCTGCTTAGGGTCATAGCCAGGATCTAGTCCCCACTGTGACAGTGCTGCACAAAGCTTCTCCAGAGCTGCAAGAGTAAAAGGACAAAGCTTTACTCTGCAGTTGCGGCTTGCCCTGGCAAAACCTGTGCCTCTCCTTGTTCTACCACCTGCTCAGTTCAGAGGCCCTGTGTTGGTACCTGGTGCAGCTGTGTTTAGGTAAGCTGCCGTGGAAATGCTCAGGCTCATGCCAATGGTCCATCGTAGCCATTGCAAAAAGGGAGGCTGAAGCTGCAGACCTCCTAAAACAGTCATTAAATATCTTCTAACACAAGATGACTCGCATACTTTCCTGGCTTGTGGGACTCTATCAGGTAATGGAGAACATGAATCAGGTTCTTCCGTAGGCAATGACAGCGTTACAGACATCCCAAGGTGGCTTTGCCTTGAGCAGTACAGAGACAGAGCCTCGCACTTTTAGCTGGGGGGCTGAACACAATTTTGTCTGGAAAAACTCATCCCATGCTACAGAGAGACACCATGCCTCGCACAGGCCACCCACTTGTCACCGCTTGGGGCCAGGACATCTGGCTGTAAAAATGCAACTCTGGTGGTGTCCCCTAAACAAAGGAGGATACTGAACTCAGCTAGATCCTTCCTCCCTAAGGGAGGCCACAGGCGCCACTGTTGTATTTGCAACCCATTTGACAGTTCTTGCCCATCGGCGCGCCGTACAAAGAGACAGGACAACTTTTCTAGCAAAGCCAGGGAAGATGGGCAAGATGATTAGCTTTGTGATCAGGTGCTGTGTGGCCAGAGTGCTACGCAACATCAAAAGAAACTGCTGCTGAATGCCCAGGTTTCAGGATACAACAATAACACACAGTGCTGTATTTCATTCCTTTAACAAGTGCTGAATAGGCAAAGGCTCCTTTCCCAGCTTCTGTCTCCATCTTGGAAGCTGGGGAAGAGCTGTGTGTATAATTATTTTCAGATGCCATCCACTTTATTGATTATCTGAGTGGGATGCACAAATAATGGCACCTAATCCAGGAGCAAAGATCAAATGAAGCTCACTCTCTTTTGGGAAAAGCTGAAATAAAACCGCCATATAAATGGGTCATTGAAAACAGGCTGGAACATATTCCCTATAGTCATTCTGAAAGTTCAAGGGCAGGGGAAAAGAAAAAAAACAACAAAAAAAGCTGTCTCTGCATTCACTAAACTTCTAATATCTGAAAGTGCTTAAAAAAACACACATGCACTTTCTTTCATACAATCATGGAAAAACACACTAAGCTTTTGACTCAATGGTTTTGTTTTTCCAGTGAGTCCCTTCCAGGTTCCACGCGCCATCTCATAGTCACGTCTGCTGGGTGAGCTTTGAGGTAACAAACTTTAGAAGAGCTTTCTGTGATTTTGCCACATCGAGTTTCAAGTATCGGCTTGCTGGAAGTGCAGCGGAGAGGGAGGAGGGAGGGAAGTGGTGCGAGCTTTGCCAACACACCTGCACAAGCTTTGGGCTCTCCTGGACACTCTGTGCGCTAATGATGTATAACCTGTAGAGCCTGGCAACACGCTCGCTGAAGACTATAACAGACAGACTGTGCATGCCTCTGATTTCTAATTTCTTAAAACAAGTAATACCCCCCCCCCCCCCCCCCCCGCCCCCCCCCCTCCGTGNCTCCAACCCTGTGCTGTAGGTAAATGCTTAGGATGGAAACTGAGATGTGTTCAGCTGGGCAGAGCTTCTACCATGGTAAAGAAGAAATGACAATTTAATTATGGTATTTTAGGTCTATGTAATTCCTCTTCTAAAGCAACAGGGAGGAAAAAAGCTAAAAGAAAGACAGAGTTCATTTCAGCTCCAATGTTCTGCTAATTTTTCTTTTGACTATTAGGGATGCAGCTGGATCCTATTTCTAATCCACTTTCAAATTTGCTTGAATTAAAAACCCAGATCACTGCTGTGTTTTCAAGTTGAAGTGTGCATAGTAGCCAAGGTTTATATTGCAGTTTCTGGAGTTATGGAATGATGAGCTCCAATAGAGGAAAGCATGTTGTATGCCTGAGTCCTGGGAAGAGAAAAAAAAAAAAAAAAAGGTTGGCATCAGCATTATTTGGAATTAGAGCTCACTTGTAGAATAAATAGCCTTGAAGTTAATACACTGGGCTACATTTTACATTTGGTTCCACCCACTGGAACTGGTGGATATGGAAGAGTGCAGGCTGCCATGGTGGGGAGGTAGGAATGGGAAGTGCTATTTAATTATAAAGCCTGGATATTCTTGAACTTTCATCTGAAATTTAAAAGTTCCCCCATTCGTTTGGGGCTTGTTTTAATTAGTAATTCACTTTCTGGCTAAAATTGCACAGTAAGACTGCCCTTGCTTTGAAATACCTGTGCCTTCTCTATCGCTACCTGATTCCCAGTCTAAAAGCTGACATTTCTCCTCCGGTATCCTGTTTATGTCTAAATCCAATAGCATAGTCTTGTTAGACTTTGCCACCTGGAAAACACCGTAACTCACATGAAGTGATGAATCCCCATATTCTCTGGGCTTTCATATCTGCCATGACAATTCCCAGCCACTGCCAGGTGAAGCCAGCCAGCCAGTATTTATGGAAAATGAGCAGACTAATCATTTCCAACAGCGGGACACGATTATGATATAATTGCAGCAGTTTACGTTGACATCCAAGTGGACAGATACGAGCCAAAAATTGGAGTAACGGCTCCACCCATCTACTACCCAAATGTAAACAAGCCAGCATGGTTAAAAAGAGGACTAGAAGACAGGGTCAGGCATTCTCCTTCAGCTGTGTTATGGCACGATTGCCGAGTTGCCACACAGCCTTCCTGCCAGGCAATTTATCCAGCTGTAAACTGACCCTTACCTCACACAAAAAGCTCAGCGGCTTCCTTCAGTATCAGCTTCTTTTTAAACAGGGCTAGAAGAGCATTATTGTCGGGAAGAGCAAGAGATTATATTTTGGAGATTGGGTGTTACAGGATCACAACTTAAACCTGTTAAGTATCTCAAATCCAGCTCAGCCTGACCCACGATAGGCACTGCTGTAGCGTGTACACATTGCTGCCAGTGCGGGCAAGGGAACACCTGCAAAGGGGAATGAAGTCGATATGAATACAGCTAGAGCCGGAGCTGAACGAGACAGAGAGCTTTTTACAGAAGACTGGGGAGTGGCTCCTTCACCAACAGATGACTGAAAATCCAGAGGTGGATTGCGAGGAGCTTGATGTGATGTCAAGGGAAAATAGGGTAGGTCTTCAGTTGAAATAAATCCATGTAACGGTCCTGATGCTGAGAAAAATCTGCGTTTACACTAGCTTTATGAACTATGAGCCCCTCTCAGAGCAGAGTTTCTCGCAGGAGAAAGACAAAGTTTTTTCTTTCAGCAATACTAGAGTCAGGCCCACTCCACTGTGAGGATCTCCGTCATTAACAGAAAGAACAAAGCTTTACATGTTTGGGTTGGGGCAGCCCTGAGAAGAGCCTTGATATTACCTTTACGATTTACTTCCTTGCCTCTCTGCAAGTTGGCTGAAATTTGACTAAATTAAACTATTCCCCAAATTACATTTCAAATAAATTCACGACCCTGAATGAAACAGCATCTGCTGTTTGTTGATGCACCTTTGCGTGCAATGGTCCATCCCTTCCTCCTGATAGCATTGCTAGGAGAAAATGGGTGCTGCTCAACTTCAAATTCTCACTTCTAAACATGAGACCAGCTTAGCCTGAGCATGGCCTGTGACTGCATCTCTGGATATCACAGACCTCCTCAAATGGGCTGGATAAAAGGAGGAAACTCTCATGGAGGCTGGGGCAGTTTATACTAGTGGAGGATCTGGCCTGCAAACACTTGCACCTGTGGTGTGAGGACAAATAAAGGTCCATGCTCCAAAGCATGGTGAGCTCCCAGTCTCCTAAGCTGTATGAAATCCCATTTCCTTTCTACTTGTGCTAAATGTAAAAACAGAAACAAAGACGCACACCTAAATAAACAGAAAAGCACAGACAGCAGAAGGGGAGGGAGGCCCTAGTGCAGGTTGTACGCCAACTAGTACAGAGAGATGTTTTCTATTTGCGGTCCTTTGTGTGAGACCTCGCCATATCACGTGTACGAGAATGTGAGTGGGAGACTTGCTGGACAATGTTAGTTTTACAAATGTCTCACGATTGCAGAAACACCTGCTTTACATTATTTTTCTTGCTGGTCCACAACAAAATTCCTCCCTGGTCAACAGTTTTCAGCAGGCCTCATTTCTTCCTTCTCTGCGGATGGCTCAAGTCACTGGTTTCTAAATCCTGGGCCACCACGAGATCATACCCGAACCTCCTTGAGGAGGAGGGGGAATAGAGAAGGCAGAAGGGCACTTCTGCACAGAATCATGCCAAAATGTTGGCTAGAGGACCAAAACCACACGAGACTGCTTACCATCAGGTGGGGGAAGGGGGGCAGGAGGGTTACTCAGGCCAAATGGACGGATCTGGAAGACCCATCTGTTTTCACCATGAAAACCTCACAGCCCACACCTATGCAACACACACCACTGCAGTTACCACAAGTTATTACTCTTGGTCTCCACCGCTTCCTGTGAAGCTGTAATGGGTCTGAGACAGTGTCCAATGAAACCAAAGGCAGCCTTTCCATTAACTCAATGGGCTCTGGATCAGGCCCAACATCTGTTTGGCCCTCTCTGTACACAGTGCAGCCAATTTATTCTTTATCCATTCCTGGGCCTCTCTCTCCAATAGCGTCCATATTTTTCCTACTTATGGTTGTCATTAGCCACACTAAGCACCAGCCCCAGAAAGAGACCATCCCCGCTCCTTCGGCAGCCAAGCCCCTGGCGTGGCATGGCTACGAGTGCTGCCCCAACCCCTTATCATTCCAGTGAGGTAACAGTCTCGCCTTCCTCCTTGCTCACATTTGCAGGCCATCCCTTCAAGCTGCCGAGCTCTTCCTACTCCTTCCACCAAGGATAGGGCTGGTTGTGCCATCTGTTGTATTGGAAACCTGATCAAAAATCAATACAAAAACCAAACAGAAAGGTCTAAGAGCCTGTAAGACACCTGAAGAGCACTGCCAGAGCAGGAACAGGCTCTCTGAACAGACATTTCCCACCTTGGTTGATGACAACCCAGGCAATGACTTTTCTGGCGATCCAGAGTACGAGGCAGAATAGCCAACAGGCAGCTCCACTGTCTTACATTGGGGGCCAGAGCTAGAGAAAGAGACCTGGCAATAATTCTCCAAACTGTCTGTAGAAGATCATCCCCCTATCTCCTCAAGTGTGAATATATACACTGTGCCAGTTCACAGCCCTTCAGTTCCCAGCCACTCTCACTAAATTTGTGAACCGCATTCCAGAGACCGTGATGGGACCAGGCACAGGGCTTTTCTAGGTTCCACGCTGACAGCAATAGCACTAGCCCATAAGATACCATCCATTCACTGAGAAATATGCAATATTAATTTCTTTGTGATGTTACTGACCCCTTGGATTCCAGGATCCTTTTTCTACCTGTCGCATATGGATACCCATACCATGAAATGCAGAGTAATAGCCTTCACTGAGAAGTCAAGCAGCTTCTTAAAGCAGAAAACCAGTTCTCCAATGTTAAAACTATAGATTTTTCCAGACATGGAGCTACAGAGTCCTTTTGGGCACTACCGTTGTGTAAGTGAGGATCCCATGCAAAAATACCCTCTTGACATACCCCAAAATCCCATGGGTTTGAAAATGCAAGTGTGATGCCTGAGGCCAGATGTGCGGACTGGCAGGCTGCTGGCACTGTGCATAGGCACATCTGCCTGTCAGGTGGTTACTCATCCCTGCATACTTCCCTGATAAAATCTGGATTGCCTAAAGCTGGTATTTTCACTCCAGTTTCCTTATCAAGGTATTTACCACCTCCTGTCTGTGCCTTGCAGACTGAGGGCGTTAAATGCTCCCTTACTCTCTCTGTGGTACAATGAGCTCAAGCATGTAGGAGCTGCCGTACAGGATGGGATTTCTGAACCCACTGGAGCACACAGTGGGTGGCTGCTGGCCTGGGCTCGATAGGATCTCACCCTGTTTGTACCTGGGACGTTGCTCTTTTGATCCTCACGCTGGCTTTCTGCAGCTGGCGGGCTCCTTCCTGTGTTTCAGGACGTTTGTTGTGGTGTTTTCTGGTACTCCCTGACTACATTTTAGATGCTGTTGTCTCCTGCGGAGGGTTCTACCCTGGTGTAGCTGTTGTACAACTATATAAAGAGAAGGATAGTTTGGGATGAAGCTATTTCAGGAATGGCAGAAGTGTATACGGCACCTCAATATATACACATAACTACTTTTTCTCTCTCCAAAATAGAGAGCATCTCTCTGTCTCTCTAAATAACAACATTGAGATAGGCCTGCGATCACAAATGCAAGCTGCCCTCGGAAACTTTGAGTAGTTCCTTTCCAAGAGCACCCCACACCTCTTTCCCACCCACTGCTGATACCAATCATCTATTTTAACCAAGGGCTCTCACACCCTCCTCTTCCCACAAGAGAGAACATCACTCTGAACCCTGCAGAGGGTGTCCTTGATGGCTCTGCTGTTCTCCTCCATGCTTGATAAAAGGGGAAAAAGACAGACAGGTTGTGAAATGCAGTATCTTAAAAACTATTAATTTTCTTCAGAAAACATGTTATTTGACTACCCATTGGAAACCTAAGCAACAGATCTGTTTCTATTTGATTTCACAAATACAGTAAATACTTCATCAGTTTAAGATTTCTGGAGATTGATCAGCTGGGCCCACATTGTGGTAGGGTAGGACGTAGTTTATTTTGGGATGCTGACTCTACAAACAACGCTGTCCTGAACAACTCCTGTGGGCATTATGCTATAGGAACACAGCTTGGCATCAATCAGACTTAAAAAGAAGCCTTTTAGCTAAACTCAAACAGAACAAAATGAAATGCAATTTAATTTCAGAAGTGCCACCAAGTTCTTTTAGTTCAAAAAAATAACAATATAGACTTTTTCAGACTTCATACAAAAAGATTTGCTCCTGACATTTCTGCTCCTTTTTTATATTGCTGTTTGGGATGTAGGGAAAAAAAGTCAAAACTATCACATGGAGCAGATTTCTAAATTACTTGAAATTTCTGTCTTGACACAGGCTGGCTAAAGACAGAACGATCTCCCCAGCCGCCTTTCCTAGAGCAACTGCCCAGCTGTTACCAGCTTGAGCAAACTTGTTTAAATTCCACCGCTACCCCCCCTATACACGCAGTGCTCTTGGGATGCTGGGCAACACTTAATGGGGCCCAGGAAAAAGCCTTTCTTTTAGAGTATTTAACCCCTCTGTGGTCTTTGCTGAAAGACATTAGACTTGGATTGAAGACTGTTGTCATGCTTGCCACTGTCCATCCTGGCAAGAGCACTCTGAACCCCACCAGCTGAGCAAAACAAGCCCCATCCACGGGCCATGCTGAAGGAGAACCAGGCAGGGTTCATGGGGCTGGTTTTTCCCCATCACTTTGGCTTTTGGACAAGCCAGCACTGAAATCAGAGAGATGACTGCATATCTGAGGTGGGGTTAATTAGGTGCCAATTGCAATGAAGACATGATGACGTGGGCTTCAACGGGAGCTGGCTGCCTGGGACCATATCCTGCATCGAAACTATAACCTGCTTTGCATTCTCCCTCCTGTTGGTATTAAGACTAGCTAGGCTAACACCAGCTTGAAACATGCCTGCTCTTTCCGTGGTTTCTCCTCAGACTCTCTTAGGAGCTGCAGTTTTTTGGAGGTGGTGTGCACCTGCCGCAATCCCTGCCTGCATGCCTGGGTGCCCAGAGCATGGGGAGGAGCAGCTCTAAGAGGCCTCAAGCAAGAAGCACAGGAAAGCAGCTGCTTTGCAAAAACGCTGACCCACAGTTTTGTCCTGTCCTGCAACCTCCAAAGACAGGGCACGGGAGTAAAATGTAGGCAACCATGTAGTGTGAGAGCACAACTCAAAAATGACTCCTGTAGTGAAGAAACCACATAATATATTCAAGATGTCAGAGGTTAGCCGTGGTGCCTGTGAATCACGCTGCAAATACCTCACCTTTAACTTCACCGTCGTAATTAGATTACAAAGTTTTTATTACGGTTTTAAATTCTGCCTTTATAGGTTGCTGCCCAGCTGTGCACTTAAATCTGATTTTATCACACTTTCTGAGCTCATCACATTTAATTCTGCCCCTACAACGCTGGATTAACTTTAAGGGTCGCTGAAGTCAGAAGTCACTCACCCTTGCCCTACTAATGGATTCACACCATCCCTGCACGGCCCTGAAGAGCGATGTGTACAGTAAACGGTATTTATTGGCGTGGTGAGGAAAAGGGGCGCTGGGGTTGTTTGTTTACGTACTCCACCGCTGTGCTGAGCTATCAGGATATTTGCACAGATTACTGCATCGACGAGATGTTGTTTACCTCCATATGACAGCCTGCTGCAATGAAATCTTTCTCAGCAGCACTGGTGGGAGAGCTAAACAGGAGAATGTTTAAGTCTAAACCTCACAGGTTTAGGCCTGTGAGAAGGGGATGGCTGACTAATGAGGTATATAGACCTCTGTCATCTGAGGAACTGATCGATTGTCTCCATTCAGAAATCCAGAAATCACACTCTGCTGTCACACTCAGCCCTGCCAGAAAGCCCGGACCTGGTATTTTATGGATCCTATCTCTGATATTTGAGCCAGTACCAGAAGAATGAAAAACCATTCATTTTTTCTAAGGGTGGCTTCTTCATTGTTTCCTGTCATCAAGAAAGCAGGGCAAGGCACAAATGAAAGTCTTCATCTAAACAACATTCGTCCCCAGGTTTTACCTCAATCTGTTTTTCTTCTGGACCATCAAAGATTAGATGGGTCGGTGTTAGATACCACCCAAATGAGATGATTCATTATCCTGAAAAATTTGTCATGTAAATGGGCAAATAAAGGGGAAATCATCTTTTTCCTATTAAAAAAAGGGGGAAATGAGGTACTGAATGTTCAACTGATTTACATGAAGTCGCAAGGGGAGTCTGAAAGGGATCTAGGAAATAAAACTAGCTCCAGTTAAAAGGCCATTTCTCTCTTTCTTGCAGGACAATACTTTGAACAGAATTAGAACAGACCTGAGCCAGAGATGGACAGCAGGGACTTTAATGAAAAGTGAAGGGCAAAATTAATCACTGAGTAATGCTGTGACAATTTTTGACCTTTGCCATTCAATGACTAGACACAACATTTCGGGAACCGAGGTTAATATTCTTCAGCAATATACAACCTCCTCCCAAGGAATGTGTGGTGATTAGGGCAAAGAATTTCACATGGTCACAAAATATCTATCTCAGAGTCCTGGGCTTATAAAATACTCTATTTCCTCCATTAATTGTGTCCACGTGGAGCTGTAACTAAGTAGCTGAAACAAATAAAACCAAAGTAATATTGTTTCCTTTTAAAATATTTCACTTAATTTGTGGAAGAGGTTTGGGCTCATTAAAAATAGACCATCTCCCATGAGGGCTTTTTCCCTTTCTTCTCCAAGTCTCTCAATCAATCCTTAGTAATATGTATAGCAGCACACTCCTCCTCGGCACAGCCTTAGCTGGAGCCGCTCTCGTTTGACTCGGCAGCTCGTGTCACGCTCGGCAGTGAGGGCAGGCAGCGCTTGTTTGGCTAAGCAAAGCGAGGCCTCCGTGTCTTCTGATGTGTCATTGCTCTGAGATGACCGGACAGTGTTGCTGACGAAAATTTCCTCCTTCCAACTCCAGCTCATTAGGAAACTCCACCTCTTCCTCCCATGTAAAGATTTGGCTATCATGATCTATGCTTTTTTTTTTCTTTTTTTTTTTTTGTGGAAATGATAATACGTTCACTGTGACCAAAAGTGCAAGCAATGCCCAGACCTCAGCTAGAGCCTACGTAGTTGGAGCTATTGTGCAGGCACTTGGCTTCTTCTGGTGGATCTCAGTCTGTTCCCTAATCTTCCAAACTAAGCTACAGATCAGTTACAGGTGACATCAGAAATCTCCATGTCGTCAACAGACCGTGACAATTCCTTTCCCCAAGCTAACATCATCACAAAGCAGGGGCCAAAGCACACAAGACAGAGGTAAAAAGCAGCTGGAGCAAGGGCATTGGGCTGCAAGAACAACCTCCAGAAGAGATCAGATGATTCCACAGATTCCTTTCCTGTTTAACATAATTTTTTCACCTTCATCAGTATATCTTTTGCTTTTAGGTCCACTCCTCCAAAAAGAAAGGTATCTGCAACCATGACTCTCTCTAAAGAAGACCGTGAGAAGATCCTGTAATTCCACGTAGACCCTTGCAAACTCTCCCATTGCTGGTATGCTCTGACCTGGAAAGTGCTCACACTGCAGTGTGACTGGGGCAATGCAGAGACCCAAGGGCAGATGATGGAAGGGATCTGACCAAAGCAGGCCAAATACGCAAGTCTTTACAGAAGTTACAGGAAGCTTAGGGCAGCAGTTGGGACTGTGATCTTTTCTGTGCTACCATGTTTCACAAGGTAGTAACGCCCTGTTGGCACCTAGCATTCTTCCCCTCTCCCCCACTACTGATGTGGCCCCAAATACTCATCAGGTGTCTGGGACAGATGTCATGGTATGTATGCTTCAGCCCTGTTTCACGAAGACATTTCCATAAAATTGCATCCTACGATCCCTCTCCAAATTTCTCCTCCTCTCTTGCGGGCTCAGTTGCACTGTAGAAGAATTTATGTGCCAGTGTTACCAGGCAACAACCAAACCATTCGTGAGGGCAGCCCAGACAAAAGATGTAGAGGAGTCCAGAGGATCCTCCAGTGCTGGGTCACTCCAGTTCTTCTCACTGGTTTTGTTCTCCTTCTAGTGGGGAAGCCACACCTGGAAAATTACTGGTGTCCTGCTGTTCACTACGGACACCACTGGGAACTGGGATATGGTCCTGTAAACTGTGATTAGATCTACAAAGTGAACTCTTATTATGACCTCTCTCAAGGTCTTTAAAAACACATTTCCCTAACTGCAATGGTTATATTTGAATTCTTTCATTCTGTTAATAACAACATCATCCATGTTTCCCTCTCTCCCACCTCCTTTTTCTGATCATAATCTTGTTAGGCACAATAGAAAATTCATTCCACAATTCTCCTCTTTCCCCACGTTCTCCAACTCTGGGCATGCACACTTTCCTCCCACCAGAAAAATAATATAAATACAAACAGCTTCTCTGCTCTGGATGTGCTGAACCTGAAGCGTGGGGCTTTTCTGGACCATATGAAAAAGTAACTATCAGCAATTGATTGGGATGGAAGTGAGATTTTGCCCCACATCTTGTCCCCACTGTAAGAGCTGTGGGAGAGCTTGAGTGGGATGAAGATTTCTGCCCTGGATGTATTTATTCCAGAGTATAACGTTCCGCTCCAGGCAGGCGGGCACTAGTCCAGGGTGACTTCAACAGAGCTAATTCAGGATCACCTCTAAGCCTGTAATAGCCGAGAGGGAGCGCTGGACCTACCAACACTGCAAGGACCACTTTAGGTACTGCAGCAGCTGGGAGAAAGGCATCTGATCGCAGCAGGGTAACGTGGCACATCGAAGTCATTCTGGCATCCTCTGAGGGGCAACGTGCAAAACCTACGTACCCGACAGAGAACTACGTATCGCTTAGATCAGATCTACAGAGAGCCATGTGATATTATTAAATATTTAAAATGTTATAACAGAATATCCCACTCGGATGTATCACAGGAACTAAAGAGGCAAAAATACCCAGCAGCAGTTCGCTCCACAACAGGGACTGTGCCTGCAGGTCACATCTGCCTATACAGGCATTTTCTGGATCATGTGTAGCTATGCGTCATAAATGGAGACACAGACGTAAGAACACTTGGGTTTAAGGACTGAATCACTTGGCTTTGATAAGATTTTATCTAGATAAAAACTGAATTGATTGACAGCTCATATTTCTTGGGTTTAATGAGCTCATAACTGCACTTTAATTGGTTTAATTACCAGAACATAATATTATAGGTATGTAATGTAGACCTGTAATATAGAGCTGTACAATGTATGTTATACGTAATAAAATGCAACAGCTACTATAACACAGTTTTTCATGAGAATTATTACTAGGATTATCAGTAGCGAATATTCAGCAACATGAATAGAAATTTCCTTTAAGTAATGTCTTCGAGATTCGGCCCTCCTTGTACAAGCTTCTGAGAACGACCTGCCTATGAGGAAAATCTGAAGGCTGTGAAATACTAAATTATTTGTAGGCTGGGGCGGGATTTGGCTTCAGTAAATTCAGGGTCTAAGTTCCTCCAAGATGTTCAGGCACCTAACTCCCATTTCAAATTTCCATGTTCGCTTCAGAAATACAATTTTTCCTCTAGCTTTTTCCAAGGCTGGCTCAACGCACACAGCATTTTCTCAGTCTTTTTATTGTCTGCATTTTGGAAATGACTATTACCAGTCACCCAGTGTTTTCCTAATATAAATGTTTAGATCTCTCCAGAGACACAATTAGCATCTGGGAGAAGCACTGTAGTGCGCAATTGTGTCTTTAATTATCTTTCCATTGTGAGTAGAGATGCTATATGCCAAGGCAGTTATTACACCTGATGAGGACAACATCTTTACAATGGGTGTTTATACAGGCTAATTCCTTATAAAAATACCTTGACAGAAAGTGCTCCACCTGCCTTCATGTTCCCTATCGCAACTGCTAATTAATGTTATTGTGCTGAAAATGATCCTATCAATTAAAGCCTCTTCTGTCATAACCACTGCTCCCTGCCTAGCTATGCCTAATTAACCTGCCACTGACTCACATGCCGGGAAGGACGTTCATCAGCCAGACTTCGTCTCGCTGATCTGATTTCCATTGCTCTGCTTGGTTTTACACAGAGCCCTCCATTCAGCTAAGCATGTGCCTCCCCTGAAGCACACTACCCAGTCGGTCTGCCTCTCCGCTCAGCAATTCTTACACTCAACTGCTGCCGCTGATTCAGGGTTTAAAGCTATATTCAGGTTCCTGGTAAAGTTCTCATTGATTTAATTGGTTCATAAGGCTGACCATAAGCATATATATGAAGCCAAGTGCCATCTGATTCACTTTATCAGTCACACTGGTTAAAATATGGTTGTGAGTGCGCTCTGTGCTTTTGGACAAAATTGTTCCGCAGGACACTGCATACAAAGGTTGCAGCTGTTCTCAATTTTCTGTATATTTGTCAAGCTAAAATGATGTTTATATTGCTTGCATAAATAAGATTTGATCCTTCAAACTGAAACAGAGTGGAACTGCTTTGCAGATCTGGTCTCTGGGAATTGCGATGGGGACTGGGAAGGACAGTGGTGAAAGCCTGCCATCAGTCCCAGAAGAGTCAGGTTCAAAGAGTGACTTCGCTCTGTTCAACACGCTTTGGGCTTGATTTTGGATCTGTGTCTAGGTATGTAAGGATGCGAACAGAAGTCTAATGGGATTGTTAAAAGAACATTACTCACCCCTCGGGAGACTGCCTCTTCTGCCAAAGAGCTCCTGCATGGCTCAGCTCAAATTGCAAAACCTCCATGTTCTTCTGTTTCTCATCTGTTACAAGAGAGATAATTACTGAGGTGCTAAGAGGATAAACATAGTAAAGTCTGGGAGGCGCTCAAAAAAAGAGCATGCAAGATAGATGAGGCATGACTAGCTACTCTTGTCTCAAGGCATGCCCGAGCTCTGTAGCGAGACAGACAGGGCTTCCGTCCAACCGAAAAATCAGCCATGATGTCTCAGTGGCCAAGGGGGCTGGGTGAGGGCTCTGAGGATATGGGGTTGGCCTCCCCAGGTTTGCTTCAGATCAGCTGCTGAGAGATGTTGGACTCTGAAACCTTCCTGGGCCTTTTTAGTGATCAAGAAATCAACAGGATAACCCTGGAGGACCACTTTTTAAATTGAGTTTAAATTCTGGTGTCCCTCTGTGCAACTACATCAGCAAATTACATGGAGGGAAAAAAACCCATCCTAATCCCCTCTTTTCCAACTCTCCAAGAAAGACTAGCTGAAAATACGGAGGAGCAATTCCCACTGGAAGCTGCTGTTCATGTATGCCAGCTTGCTGGGCCATCCTTGGCGATAAAGCTGTTTGCCACACGTTGCTGAGTGGCACTGCAGTGATTATGTCAAATGAGTGCAGCGCAGCGGGGGAACCCGTCCTGCCAACCTGGCAAGCCGGGGCTACGCAGAAGGAAACGGGATCTTGAGAGAAAGGATGTCAGGTGATGAGCCACTGCCTTGGGACTGGCTCTGGTGCACGTTACAGATTAAATCTGAGGCAAACGTAATGAAATCTTGTGGAGGGATGGCAAAATAAGAAACCCATGCGCACGTGCCTTCTGGCAGATAAAGCATGCAGACTGCTCTTTCTGGAACTAACCGTTAACAAAAAAAAAAAGGAAACAAAGTTTAAAAATTGAATGCATCTTCCAGCGTACAAAATGAATCAGTGAATCAAATGGACTAAAAGAAGAGATGTGGAAAAATCAAGACTTTTCTACCTCCATGATATCATGGGATTCTTGTAAAGAGAGGGAGAGGAAATATTTATTCTCACAGAAATGCAATGGTGCCACTGTGAAAGGAAGCAGGTGGTCAGCATATCGTGTCTGTGCGTTTTCAGTACTAACCAGGATTAAGGCATTGCAGAAAATGTTGTACTTCAACCTGTTCCCAAAGCACCCCAGGATCCCCTGGCTGTGAGGAGTACCTTTCCCCCCGGAGGTCTCCCCCTGTGGCAATCCCGTTCTTCCTCCTGTGTTTGGAGAAGGGCTAGAAGGTGGCTAGGATTGACCGTAGGGCCTGTACATCACAGGTAAATACCCTTTATGGAAACATTTGTTCTTGTCAGGGACTCCCATGGGAGCTGACGGTATACAGCACCTCACTGGATCAGCACTTGCTATTGCCACTAGTATTAATAATAAAGGGCAGGGGAAGAAATGATACTGCGACCTCCTTTCAAGCATGAGGTCTGCGTGTGTTGGGAGAGCAAGGATTCCACAGGGCACTCGATTCTGCTCTCTCTATAGCAGCAGTAAATAGAAATTGTTGGTAAAACTTCAGAAGAACCATATATGTCTGTGGTTATATAGGCTAAATGTAAGGAATACACATATATTTCTTTGAAATATGCTGTTCTACCACAAGGGAATCACATAGCAAAAGCAGATCCCTTTTTGACTGCAGTACGCTTTGAAAGGAAAACATCCAGAGGAAAAAAACAAAAAATGCGAAGAGCACTGCAATTGTGCCATTTCAAAATTTAGAGCATAAAGCATTTGGCTTTTTCACCTTCAAGTTTTCATAGAGATCATTATGCAAGACTGTGAAAAGCAGGAATGGAGACATGCTCACTTTTGGGGAGGGAAGGTGGAAGAAAAATTTTTCTTCTGAAGTGATTCTTCAAATCTTAAGTCAAATTTCAAAATTCCTTCTTGTCAGGGCATTCCATTTGGAGTATCGCTTATATGTCTCTCTGTATTACCACCATCGCTGTAGGAGCCACACATCACATCTCCCAGGGCACTAATCCTCACAGAGCCCATGGCCTACAGTTGTGGAAACTGAGGCAAGGAGCAAGGAGGTGATTCTTATCATTTAAGAGAGTGCATCATGGACAGCACTAGGTGACGGGCTGTATACTGTCAGTCTGTGATCCGCAGCTCTGTCCAAAAAATCCCCTTTTCTACTCCGTTTTGAGTCAGCCTAGGTAATGACAAGGAGTCTTTTGTTGTTGCCATTTGAGGACTTGGCTTGTTGGTTCAAGCTCTCACATTGTCATTAAGGAGGCAGCGAGGGGGGAGCACAGCGCTGATCCCAGTGGGAACACGTGTCCTAGGTTAGCCCATCTGCAAAATAATTCTTCTGTGTGTCATCTAGGCCAAAAGCTGAGTCTGGGATCTGCTACATGGCTAAGTTCCCTCCTTGCAGCAGCCAGAGCAAGCGTGGTGACAGTTACAGGGAAGGAAACTGAAATGTTTTGGGGAATTATGGCATGGAGAGTGACATCTGTGGCAATGGGCTCATTAAGAGAAGGGTTTGGTGTAATACATCAACACCTTGCAACAAGGTCATATTCTCAGAAAAGTAGGACTTGCCAGAAAAATGAAATCAGCTAGGCTTATGATTTGCTTTGATTGCTTCCAAACTCATCTTTAATCTAAGTTCTTTTCAAGGTCATCACAACTGGACTTGCATGAGGGCCTAATCCTCATCCGGTGCAAGCTGGAGTGACCCCTTTAATTCAAGGGACCCTCGCCAGTTTACATCAGATTATAGTTAGGGTAGGTCATTTAGAAATATGTAAAGTATGCATTTCCAGCTATACTTTTTGAATAAAGCAAATAAATCTGAAACCTACGAGGATACACAGCATCCATTTTTTTTTTTTTTTCCCCCAAGCCATGGGGTAAGTATCCCCTATGTTGAATCACTTACACTGTAATACCGGAAACCCAAGGATGTAAACAGCATCGAGGTCTCTGTGGAGGAGTATTCCCCAGGCCATCTTTTGCCAAGAAAGAACATCCAGAAGCGTGCTGGGCTGGTCACTGTGCTTAATAACGGTGGCAGTCAAACGTGCCACCAGGTGAGAAAGTGGAGGAGAGCAAAGGAGACATTGTTCACCTGCAGCCTCCAGAACCTCCCACATCCCAGCCCTGCTGCTCCTCCTTCAGCATCCCTGAGCTCTCACCAGTTTCTCCCAGGCTGAATCGAGGAGGGTCAGCTCCCTTAAAATAAACAGGGCCTTTTCAGATTATACCAGATGAGGATTCGGCCATGGCATTCAAGCAAGCCCAGGTCTGACAGCCCCATGAAGGAACTTGGAGGAAAGATGTATATGGAAGCTACAAAGCCTTGCACAAATCCCAGGCCCCATCTCAACTTTCAAAACTGGCCAGCCTCAGCTTCCAGAACCCCAAATAGCCACTCTCCAGATTGAATTTTGCAGCTCCAGGGAAGAAGACCAACCATGATTTGCCTCACTGCTAGGATGGGCTGGCTCTGAATAGTCCCTTTGTGCAAGAGGGAAGTACCGACTTTGTGAATTACTTTTGATTCTTCATCTCTAGTGATAATTCCTCTTCCCACGTCCTACTTTCCGGCCATGGTGAATTGCTTTGCCCTCAGTCCCACAGACCCATATCCATGGAAGCATTCCCCATCCATGGGAACAGTCACAAGGTAACGAATGAATGCATTTCCCCAGGAAGGAGAGACCATTCATAAGTTTAAGAAGAAAAAAAGGTGATTACCTGGATTGAACATAGTTCAGCAGATCAGAAGAAGCAGCAGCAGCTCACTGAAAGAGAAAGATGGACACCCGCTAGCAATGGTTTGTAGAAAAATAAGGTTAAGACCCAGGGACCAGCAGTTCTTTCACTGCTTTTTGGACTGGAGCCTCTAAAGGCAATCGTCTCCAAACAAGATTGAGACCTCTGGGTATTATCTGAGTATAAAGAGAATGAACAGTATCGCCTAACAAAGTACTGAGTAGGAAAAATACCTATTTTGCTCTATGCTTTATTTTTTGTTGTTTGTTTTGGTTTTTTTAAACATCCTTTGCACTTGAATAATTGTCTCCCTTAGCAAAAACGGTGCACATAATATATGGCAGAGGCAAAAGCATATATAAAAGCTATAATTACTGCTGTTTAACAATTAGTAGTTCTATTTGAAGATGTTTTGAATAAGATTTATGGTGTGTTTTCTAATTTTTAATTTATAATTATGGGGGACAAGCTTAGCCTTGAGTATTTCTCCTCTAAAAAATTTAAAATAATATAGAGTACACTTTTGGTCTGTAGAGAGGGATACAAAAACAGGAAAAAACATGTAGGAAGAAAAGGATAAATTTTTTTGTGTGTGTAAGCAAGGCTTAAATGGAATAATTAAATTTACCATAATCAATAAAATGTGTGAGTCAAGTTTATTGAAGTGGCTATTTCCCATTGCATAATTTCCCTGGGGAACTTTCATTTTTAATTCAAAAATAAAAAATAATAATAATAAAAAAAGAAACCCCTGAGCACTTACTGTAAATATGCCAGCATATGTGTGAGGTTAAGAAAAGCACGAGCCTACACCCAGGAATCAAAGAGGGGCTTACCACTGCTTTGACACTAATTGTAAAAGCTGAACATTTTCTAGAACCATAATCAAATCTTAACTGCCATGGGGGACTCGTTCAGCAGCTCACAGTAATTCTAATAAGATGCAGAGCCTTTCACCTTTAGGTCACCAGTTCAAACCCACTTTGGGTTGGTTAGTAAACAGAAGGTAAAACCCAAGTCCGGTGGAGGGCCAGAGCATCTAGAGTAGATGCCAGAGCAGCTGTTGGGCAGAAGTGGGAGAGGGTTTTCCCTTCTGTCCCATGTCAACCATGCTTCCCCTGGGGGATCGATGTGGCCACCTCCTCTGGGGACTCGCTTCGTCTTCCTTGGCCTCTGATCCTCACTTGTGGAAAGGGGATGGGAAACCCTTCTTCTTGCTGCCCTTCCTCCACTTTAGCTGGAAGCTCCCCCAGTGCCCCATAGCACCTACCACCACAGACCCTGATCTCACCATAAGGTTTTTCAATGCTTCTGTAACACCCCTCCCAAGAAAACACAAATAGCGATACCATCTATGTCCCATTTCCATGTATACAATTCCTCTTAATTAATTAGTTCATTTATTTGAGCACTGCATGGAAAACAAACTGATCAAACATGTAATTGAAAATAACAGGCCCCCACCCCGCTGCCCTAGGCCGCACAACAAACAGCTCTGCCAATAATGGCAGCGTTTGAAAACTGAAGCCGAGTCCCGGCCTCAGCACTTCACCTGGCTTCAGGTAAAACTTCTTGCACCACTCTGAGCTGCTTGTATGCGAAATCACAACTCAAGACAAGGCTGCCAGTACTGCCAACAGCCCTAAAGCATCTTGAGTTTTGTGGCAAGCACCCCACACAACCCCTGCCTACACCGATGCCTGGATGGGTCCTGGCTCTAGGGTGTCTTCCTTGAGGAAGCTGTGAACATTCACGTTTCAAGCCGTCTGAACGTCAGAAGATGGCTCTGTGATCCAGCCAGCCCAAAGACAGGTTGCCAACAACACGGACAGCCTCTTCTCTCCCTCAAACATGCGTCCCCCTTCCCGCACGCATGCGGATGACTCGGACTGCTTTATGCTACATAGTTATAGTATGCAGCCCCATCTTTCTGGCTATGATGATATGTACACGTCTATGTATGTGTACAAGTGAATATAATAGTCTGAGGCCTTAATTGTGTGTCATATTAATACAGCTGAGGAGCTCTAAGGAACAATTCATTCATTGTCCTCTACACATCTGGGTTAATGTTTCCTCCTTGGATTAGTCTGTACCAGCGTGTTCCCTCTCTGCTCACCACAAGCTAGCAGTGCCAATTTCCCTCTGTGACAGCTCCAGTGACAGCTGTTTACTTGGAAGCTCATGGATTTGATATATAGGTGCTAGCCACAAATTAATGGAATACTTTCCAGATGCAATGTCTTTAAATATTCAAAAAATAAGCCAAGAGCACTAAGCTGTTTTGGCCATTTTTTTCTCTTAACTCTGAATGCCTCTCGGAGATGATGTAAACACGATTTCTTGGAGCAACGACCAGAACGCTTGATATGTTTCAAAAGCAAGCAGCAACATGAGGTGCTGGATGGTAGACACTTGATGGTGCCATTTGTCACCTGAAGCCAAGACCTGAAATGCCCAAGAAAGAAGAGCAGAATAAAGAGAAA
>VZTL01052991.1:43203-65638 GCA_013400535.1 Scopus umbretta | reverse complement strand
AAAAAAAAAAAAAAAAAAAAAAAAAAAAAAAAAAGAAGTATTGAGGCTAACTGTTAGGAGGTTGCCTTCCCAGCCTGCTCTGGTCAGAGGCTGCATGCGCTGACCTGGACCCCGAGCTCAGGTGAGCTGTGTTTGGCATAGGCTCCAAAGAGCAGCTCTCAAACATCTCCAGAGGCTCATATGGAACATTTCAAAGCAACAACAAGAGCCTGCTGAGGATGGTTACAGTGGACAAGGATCACTAAAACGCCTCAAACCTCTCCTTGCTAAGTGACATCTAGAAATCCTTCTCGAGCAGAAGAGTTGTTATCTAGCTCAGAAATGGAGACCAAGATCTGCCCCAGGTGTGCCTTTCTCCTGAGCCAGACCTTCAGTGGTAGCATTGTGATCTCCACCTGCATTATATTCACCCTAATGCTGAGGACTTGGACAAAAAAAGCATTTGAAGGTCAAGATCAAAAGTGGGCAAAATTGCTTTGGGGTTGGTTATTTTGACTGTTATCACCTTTGCTTGAAGTTGGCAGCATGTCAAATTGAAAACTTTGGTGAGGTGGAATGGCTACACTGAAGCTGTGTGGTAGTGATTTATACCATCTCAGAGCCCAGGCCAAGAAGTGTAACTTACTTCTTGGCCAACTTACGTCACTTTTTCTTCCCTCATTGCATTTTCTCTGGCATTTTCTTCTTTGCATTTTCTCATTTTCTTCCACAGAAATTTAACATGACCTGGACAGTTGAGCTACCAGGATATGTTTTTTCTATCCAGTAGTTAAAGGGGAAAATCTTCTTACATGCTTTTATCTACTTAGAAATATGAACAAACGTGAGCTCTGCAGGCTTACATTGGAGGAGGACAAGAAAAAGCTTTAAGTAACCCTGTCTGAATTTGAAACTGGTTCAAGCCCGAAATGCTGTTTGAAGGTTTCTCCTTTATTCCCTCCAATGTTGTTATTAATTAGAGTATTAATATAGCTATTAAAGTTACCATCAACTTCACTAAATGGAAAAATTCAAGTTCATTATCTAGCAGGAGGAAAATAAACATCATTTTACAAGGGTTTTAAAGCAACAACAGTAATAACAAACCGCCCCAAACTCTAGTCCACAAGCAGAATGGACATCTGCTAGAAAAATATGATGATTCCCCCACCCACCACCCTCAAATTTAGGGATTTGTGGAATATGGGCCTTGCCTAAAGTTGCTTGGCAGAAATCCCCATGTTAAGTTCTTATTTAATGAAATCATGTGGTAGTAAATCAAACACAGAAACAGGAATAAGTAAATCTACCACATCCTTTGAAAAAAGTACGGTTTGACTCTGTCAACTCAAGTTGCCTGGGCAATGAATTATCTGTATTTGCCAACTAAAAAGCAATCATCCAACAGTCACCCACCTTTTTGCACAATTTTCTAATCTTCAGTCTCAAAGCTGAGCCGAGAGCCAGCACAAAACAGGCAGGTCACTCGCATAAAGAGCTCCTACAAGAAGCACTAAGCTGCCACATCTTTGCAAAGCCTGTGCAAATGGCCCAAAATGCAAAATTTGGGCTCTCTTACAAAGCGTTCACTTCTGGATGTTACATGAAAGGTGGCAAATGAGTATCACAAGCAACGCGAAGGAGAATGGGCAGCAGAGCGGGAACAACACCACCGACATATCGATACAAAAAACTAGAGATTGTCTTGATCTAGTACCTACTGAAGTCAACAGGAACCTTTACACAGATCTATTCTACATGGTTTTCTCTATGCACTTGGTGCACCCACATGGTTGAGAGCTCTGAAGAGGTGCTGGGTAGTTTGTCTTCTGACAAATTCATTATATTGAATGGTCACAACTACCAGAACAAAAGGAGACTCTCACTGGGAGAGCTGGTGAACCCTTTTCTTTTGAAACTTCCTACAGAAACTATGTTGAATCAACAATATCTACAGACAATGACTGACCTCTTTTAAATTATGTTTCAATTTTATGTCCTGTCTTCCCTCTCTTTTCCTGGAAAAGACGTATTTGATTTTTGGTCCCCAAAAACTCTAAGAGAAAAGTAAGTTAGTTCAGTGAAATCTTCAATTTTTTTGAAGGAAACTTGTATTTCCTCTGGAAAATCACAACAAAAAATAAACATTTCTTGTCAACATTTGCCTTAGGAGTAATAAAACATGTATTTAATTCACTGGTATGTCTAAGAAAGCAAATCGGAAGAGAGATCATTAGTGGCTTTACAAACAAGATTTGCAAAGAGAGTGATCTTGCATTTAATGAAGCAGCTGAAAAATGCATTTTATCAGATCCCGCCACTGTGCCCATTTTGATCATGATCCACCCACAGAGATTGCTGTCCTACCCATAGTTGCTGCTTGAAATGAATATGGTCACTCAATTATATGCGGAGCCCCTTAGCTATCCAGTTTTTAAAGCAACTTTAATTTAATGACTAAACATACAAAATTTGGTATCCTACCTCATAACCCCTGACATTCTGAACTTTAACTGATTTAAGGTTTTTCTTTTTATAACCGAATACTCAGAAGTACTCAGATCATGGTTTTATGCTTGTCGGTCTCTCTTGGATCCATTATTGTTTCAGTGTTGCGATTCATCACCATGAAATCAATGCGAAACGGACTTCTCCGAAATCTTGGGGTTTCTCAGAATCCCCACCTGAATACCATTTAAGAAGATTTGACTTTCTAATTAACCATTTCTGAGGGAGTTAAAAAATATAAACAGCTCAAATGTGGCATTTTTACAACCTTAATAAAACTAAATGCAACATTTACTAGGTGCGCATTTTAACGAAAAGAAAAAGTTTGTTACGGCAAAACAGCAATCACTGTAATTTTAAGCAAAACCAATGATAACTGCAGAGCAGCAAGGTGCATGTTATTGGCATTAAGAAAAATTCTCTCTTTGTACTTGACTAGGACAACTTGATAAAAAGAAGAGATCACCACATGGAAACAGGCTGCAATGCTTAGTGGGCACCAAAAGCAACTTTTCTACTAGATAGCAAAGCTTCTGCAAAAAGCATCCCCATCAACCATGATCTGAGTGCTCGTGAACGGCACTGACTTTGCTGAAACTGCTGTGGACTTAGCTAAAACTGCTGCATGGACGCATCCATGGCGTGTCTCCTTGAGCTAAAAACACTGCTATAGGGATCCTTCCCAGCTACTCCAAGCATCGCTGCTGGAGGGAGGCAGCGGTGGCTGCTGTGCCCTACCCAGAGGGAAGAGAGCAGTGTGCTCCTAGCGATGCATTTGCTTTCCTAGTGGCCCAATTTCCAGAGGTAAAGAATGATATGAACTACAGCTGGGTGATTTATTTGAACCATTTTTTATTTGGGCTGAAAGTTTTCCTCTATAATTTCACAGTCCAGTTAAAAAAAAAATTACATGAATTCTGAAGTTAGCAAATATTTTCATTCTTACACTAAAGACTGTGTTTATTTAAATTTTGAATTATATTTGTTTCCAAATGCCTTTTCTTTCACTGAAAAAGGCAAATTCCAGAGTGGCACGTTTGGGGCTGAACAAGTGATACTTGTAATTTTTTTCCCTTTCTTTCATTTACTGAAAAAAAAAAAAAAAAATGGGGAAAATCATTTCCTCCAGCACTGACGCCCTAGAGAAGGCACCTTGCTGTTACAAGTGCCCTGCGTGGAAGCTGTTGAGAGTTACTGTGCCTGATCAGACAGGATACTCTGAGATTAGGACCTGCGCTTCACAGGCTCTACCTATCCCTTTTCAGAGCAAAGAAGAGATGAACTTGGAATAAGCCTTCCAAGATGATTTAACTCCTCCTCCTCTCACAGCAGGAATTGGTGCAGCCATCAGATAGGCTGCAAGCAAACACCGTGTAACTTTACCCATGTCGAGCTTCAGAGTGCTGCACACAAAGGGCATTACATTTTACGGCTCCTGCAGAATACTCGGGGATACTAATTTTACAGGTGCATTCTAGCAAACTGCAGTCCCTAATATCAGAATGCCATTAAAAATAATGCACTCCTTATGCCCAGGCAGTTAATTTAATATTAAATCAATAAAACATTTACTAGGGCTGGTCAGGGGCCTGGTTGCTGACAGCAGACTCAGCTCACAGCAACAAATGTCTCCTCACTCTTTGCAGACAGCTGCTGGTTTATTGTAGAAGACGTCTTTGGTCCTGACAAATAGCCTCCCTAAGCTCTAATGAGTGCAGAAATTCAAAACATTTGTGGAACATTTATTAGCAAGAAAATACACCGGCCTTTTGGGAGATTTGGATCAGCAGCAACAATCATCCATGGACCAAGTTCAGTCCAGCTTGTGCAGGGAACACAAAATGACTTTCTTGGCCACAGGGAAAGAGATTCCAGCTCTTTCCAGTTGGTTTCATCTCTGGGAAATGGGGATTGGGGTGGGAGCTCTTCCCCATGCTGAGTTTTCACTGGTGGAGTCATTTTAGATACCACAAGATTCCTGACAAAAGCCCAAGATGGTGGAGGTCACTGGGATGGGATCCATCACATCCCATCTGCTGCTGAGCATGAGCAAGTCACCTGGCACAGCCACCTTCCCCCTTCATGGTCACTTCCAAATTAACTCAAGCACAAAATACAGGATTTTACCAGAATGCCTGATGGGCAATGTGCTACAGTGTCATTAAGGGGCAAGATTAGGGAATGTTTTGGTTGGTTGGTTGTTGGTTTTTTGTTTTGTGGTTTTTTTTGTTTGTTTTTTAATAAAATAATAGAATAGAGGTCAACTTTTTATCGAGTCTGAGAATCAAAGTAGAATTTTTATAGCAACTGCAGACAACCTCCTCACACACAAACAAAAAAAGAAGAGAAAATGAAAAACAAACAAACAAAAAAACCCAAACCCAAAAATACGAAAAAGAAAAACATTGACCAAGCTCATGGAGAGTAGCAATCTGGCACTACTCTATGAAGAATTGGCATTTCCGAGTTAAACAGATACCTTCTATCCGAATGGTATTGTGTAGAAAGTCCAATTACCTGAAAAAAAACCTGCACAAGTTATTTCCCAGCATTTTTTTCAGAAGGCCAGTCCTGCCCTGAGCCAACAGCACTCCGGGGACCCATGGCCAAGGACCTTTGCTCAAGAAGGCAGATTTGGGACACTGACTTCCATAAGAATGGCAGCATGCACTGGTTTTAGAACCCAGAAACGCTCCCAGCAGACTTGCCTCCTCCAGGAGCAAGGACACTGGTACAGAGATGGCTGGTGAAGGAGTCTGGTCCTTGCAGAAGGTGTCTGCCTGGAAGACAAGGTGCTCCTGTGCCTTCCCTAAACCCTGAGCACTTGGGACAAGTCAGGGCCAGGCCTGGCCCAGCTCTGACTTGTCCCGACACTGCTGACGTTATTTGTGTGATGAGCCTCTACGCTGCGCTTACAGGAACGCTGTAGCTGTAACCCACAAAGCCAAGCCCGGTCAGAATTAATATTGAACTCAATCCCTAGTAGCTTCCCTTAGACATCAGCATTCCAGCACATGTAATATGATGAAAACAAATTTCATGCCATGAAAGCAGAAATATGGGTGAGGTCTGGGAGCATAGCTAGGATGTGGTTTTCATAAGCACTCAGCACAGGCTTAACTCTGCTCCTATTACAGTCAATGGTAAGAAAGCCCCATTGACTTCAATGGGAGCGGAATTAGGCCAGCACTGAGTGGTTTTGAAAATCCCACCCCTTAGCCTTTATATAACATAGAAAATAAGAATCACATGCAAACCTTCAGAGGGTAATTGGCCCATTAAAATGAGTATCATTATTTATTTTAGCCACCATTTTTAATTTGAAGATTTGTGGCACTGATAGATGTGGCCTGACAATACCTGAGGAACACCCTTCGGTTGGGGAGAGGAGCGCGGCACCGGGGAAGTCACAGGGCCAGCTGAAAGCAATGCTGTGCTCATTTGACAAGGAGGGAAAAAGGAAAAAAAAAAAAAAGAGAAAAGAGAAAAAAGGTCTTTTCAAAAAAACAAACATGATTGCAGAAATTTTGGTTTTTTGGGGGACAGAACTTTCTATTGGAAGGACCAAAGTGTCCTATCCCCATCTAACAGCCCACTTTTATGTTCTTCTGTTTTTCCTGATTTATGAGGAAAATATCTCTGCAGCTAGAAAACAAACATTTCCCCCTGCCTGTGGAATGAAGTCTACAAAAGCTGTACAGGAAAATACAGACTGAAGCTTTTTTCACCAGTAGCCTTTGACAGGGAGGTGCTGGTGTCCTGGCTAGTCATCATGGTCCTGCTGAGATCAGAGGTATAAGGTGGGAGGCCACGTGATGCTGGAGCCAAAGGGGCAGGATTTGCTGCATCAATCTGGAACATGTTATTCACCTGTGCCCATTCCAGGAGAAGAGGAAGAGGAAGAGCAGGAAAAAGCATTGTTTAAAGGCTGTAAAACCCTGAGCTGTTTTCTGAAGGGGAGCTTTGGAACACATCACTGTTTTCTCAGGAGGTCTCAATAGGAAGCAGAGTGTGAGGTGGCTTCCAAAGGGTCTGCACCTCTGTGGTCAGGCCTGGGGGGTCACACAGAGGCAACCACCTTTGCTTGTCCCCGGGTGCGTGGGGACCTGGTGTGCTCTCAGCATGGCAGTGAGTCAGGAATGACTCATGAAGAGGACTGACTCGTTCTCAGGCACTTAGGAAGCTCGAACAGAGGAAGAGGACAACCAGGACACAAAGACATCTTAGCTGTGCAACAAGAGAGGCTGCTGGGTTTATTCACTAGTACCAGCAGAGCAAAAAGCAGGAGTAATGCAGTATTTCAGGGCTTTTTCCATCATCAGTGGGGACAGAGGGATACGGTGACTGACCTGTTGCTTTCTGACCCCGAGCGCTCCAGCTGAAAGTGGGACCTCCCCATGCGTCTTGAATGGAAAGTGCTGTCAGCTTAATCCCGATGCTGTCAGCAGAGCATTTATCAAGCCAACGTGTCAGGTAGGGATAAAAACAACACGTGTCCTTCAGAGCAACGCGGTTAGTCTTCCCATCACTCCCAAATCTTTCCATCGCTCTCTCTCTGCCCTGCCCTGGTCCTAGACGTGCTGATCACAAGCGTTTTGCTGATGCTGTGGCATCCGTTTGGCTCATTGCTGTGCCCTCCTGTCGCCAGAGAGCTAGGTCCCTGCCACGTAAAACCTTACACGCACCCTTCACGCCAGGTCCTTGTTTGCAGCAGGGCTCCATGGGTCAGGCTCACCTGCTCCTGGTCAGGCTCAGATGGTGACAGCTCCAAGGAGACCAGATCCAGCCTCTGCTCCCATCGCTGCACAGGCATTTAGCTTGAAAAAAGCTAAATGTCACCGTGCACAAGCCCTTAACAGTGCTGAGTGCAGCGCTGGAGCCCCGGGGGAGATGCCACCACACTGCCTGGGTTCGGGCTCCTCAATCACCTCTGAAAGCACAGTGGAAGTGTCTCAGCCCCTTGCTGAAACTTTACCCGTGGTGAGGAGACCGGGGAGCCCGGCTGAGGCCCCTGGCACTCGTAACCCAAGAAGGCTCTTCATCTGCCACGTTAGTCGTGACCCTTTGAGACTTCAGGCTATTGGGGGAAAGATGCTTTTATCAAACATTTTTGCCATAGGAGACACAGGGGGCTCTCTGCCAAGTTCCTTCACTCTTTCCCCTGCTTTGTTTGCACAGATGTTTTTGCCAAGGCTTGTCATCAACTTGGGGAGGGGCAGTTGAAAAAAAAAAAAGAAATAATAAAAATGACCGAACAAGTTGAAGAAATTGCAAACAGTAAATCTGGCGCTCACTAGGCCGAGCCCAATAAGTTGCTGAGGTTGTACTTTTCAGATTTGGTTTTAGGCTCTTGTAAATTTTCAGTTATTTTTAACCTGCCTTTCTGAGCAAGCCTAGGAATGAGAAAGTAATCGTTTCATCAACTCAGGCTATATAAATCTCCTTGGGGTTTATTATTTGCTGTTTCATTTTACTGGCACAAGAGCTCCTACGAAAGTACAATAACCTACTCGTTGATTTACAACTTGGAAGCAGGCACACGCTGAAAAACCAAGCGTGTAGCACCTGAGGAAAAGTGCACCGAGTTAATTGAAAAGCTTCAGGAAACTGGAATTCCTCGCAGTGATACTGTCACATGCGTCAGTCACCAGATGTAACTCCAATTTTCTGCCTTCCTAATAAGAATTCAATTGATATCCCCAGAAATAAAAATCTGCAGCCAGAATAACAGCACATTTATCATGAGCAGGTTTAAACCTTAGAAGACAGCTGCGTGCAGCCCTCGGCAGAGGAGTGAGTAAGTGCTGTGGGCGCGTTTTCCTTTTTTACGTGAGTGCGCTTTTCTGTGTATACCTATACATACAGACACACAGACATATATACCAAGGAAGTCTAAGATTAGAAAGAGGATGTCGTCTCTGGAGAATTACTCCCGTAGCCCGAGTTAAACATCACTGACCTCGTTCCTTTTTTAATCTGTTTTGTTCTTCCACTGTCCCCACATCTCCATCTTTCTTACACACAGACTTTTCCTGCAGCCCTGACCTGTGCTGTCGCCCGCCAGATAAAAGGCGTTATTCTCCAAAGGGACCATCTTTGATGAGAAACACAGACACTCCGTGAGCAGCACCACACAACGCCGCATACCCCTTTATACGCACACCTACACACGCCCAGCAATAGCAAAGCCTGTCTATTGCCTTTTGGACATCTGGACATTGCAATCCTGCCAAAATAGAGTGGTAGGGAAACACCAGGCAATAACAGCACGCCTCTCCATCTTCTAGAAGTGGGTAGTAACAGACTTGCTATAGAAAAGAGCATAGCCAGATGCTGCCAACCACAGTCCCATTCCTGCAGGAAGCTGCGGGAAGGAGGGTGCTGGCTGCAGCTGCCCTTGGGGAGCTCGGCCATGGCCCTCCATGAGCTCCTTTGGGGAGAAAGGGAAGAAATAAAACAATCTACAACATCTCTCTCCATGGAGGAAACAGGGAACGGCATTTTTTTTCTTTTGTCCAGATTCAGAGAATTCCAGCTCAGGTAGGTTTCACACTACCTTTAACAGGGCTTGTATTTTGTCAGGATGGGGTTCATTGTGTGGTGTTGAATAAACAGCAAAAGCCCCTACCTTCACACCCCAGTTTCTAGATCTCCCCTGGACAGAACACGTACCATCCCTGAAAACGAGGCCCCTTTGCTTCCTATACTTAAGAAACATGCTCTGCCTTGTACTTTGGTGAGAACTTATCTCAGTCTATACGTTCAGTAGTATACAAGGTCCCCGACAGGGATTTAGCTGTTTTCTTAAAGCTGGCAGGCACTTGTCTAATGTAAACCTTCCCATGGAGATTTTACATACATTAGGGTGACCGGAGCTTGGGACCAGCGGCACCATGTTTACAAGCTCAGCACCTTCCACACGAGACCAGGTTGTTCTGCTGCTAATGCATTTGCTCTGAGTCTGTGCCAAGCTAACTTAAAAAAAAAAAAAAAAAACAACAAAAAACCAAACACACAAAACCCACCACAAAACCCTGTAAAAATTACAGTGGTTTAATTATGTCAGCTAACTTTTGTCCTATCACCTTATTTAACATTGTTGTCTCTCAGTAGCACACATACTGTGCTCAGGAATAAAGCAACTCAAGTATGAGAGGCCAAATTACTTCTCAGATTTATTAGACCTTCGATACGGGGTAATTTCTCCTGCCAAAGGAACACCAAGCCAGGCTGCAAACCTCCCTTCTGGTCACAATGGCTCAGTAAGAAACGTCACTCTCCTGCTGGCTATAGGGAGACTTCTCCCATCAGCTGCCACGCATGAGCTGTGAAAATCTCTTCTTACAGCAGCTGAAGAACTAAATCTAAGTTTGTAATGTATTTCAGGCAAGAAGCTTTTAGGTACTTTTTGCAAAGTGGCCCTCTCTCATCTGAGACCCTCTGTCTGTCGTCTTTTTTTTTTTTTTTTTTAAATCATTTGCCCAAATCTCACCGATGCCTCTTTTCCCTAAGGCTAAATGGGTGAAATTTCGAAGGAAGTATCTTGCAGGAACGAGTGATCTCCAGGAGCAGACTAACGAAGTAATCCCACAGAGGAGCGGTGAGTGCCCTTAACGCTCTGCACTCCACAAGAAGAGCCAGTCCAATGAGCCAGTACAAAGCAGTCTCGTATTAACCTGCCTCTGAAGTTTAGGTAAACTTCCTGATCACTTAGACTTTCAATTTATTTTTAGGGAACTATTTCCAGTAAGTGGTTCAAGATGGATTATAGTTTAACTGGAAACTTGGGAATAGGAAGATGGTCACAGGAAAGCTGGGTTCAATTCTTGCCTCTGCCACAGACTTCCTGTATAAATCTGGACGCACTGCACCGGGGGGGTATTCACCCATCTAACTCAAAACATCTAATTTCAATGCCTACATTAAGAGGTCAGGCTTCCATTATAGCCAGTGGAGTGAGCTAGGCTGGGGCGATTCAGAACACTTCCAGGAGTGACACTCACCCACTGTATAGGGAGCATAGACTCCTAAATTTAAGAGCATAAAGCAGAGTTTAAATCTCCTCTGCCCTTCCGATGTCCTTGGGGCTCAGTTTCTCACCTGTGAAATATGTCCTGGATTAGCGACAGGAAGAAAGTGGTACCCAAAATGAGTTCTGAGTACCAGTCCCCTGGCTCAGCAGCTCAGGAGAGATGCAGAAGGCACACCAGGCAAGACCAGATTTCCGATTTAAAATTTTTCATGGACATCTGTGATTTATCTACTTTCCTATTTAGAAAAAAACCACCAAAGTTGTGCTAGAGACATTTTCCTTTTATATTTTTATAAATTTGCCTTTTTCCCCCCTTTTCTCTCTCCCAATGGGTCTCCCTGGGGTCTTGAGAATGCAGCGTGACTGCAAAAGTACTTCTGGTGACATTTGTGAAAATACTGTTACAAGATTTCGAACTTCATGAACAGGCCCCCAAAACTAAATATCTTTCCTCTCTGTGTTTTTGAAATTTAAAAAAGTAATCCATATATGCTACTGAAGCAAATTCAAATTCTTTTATTTGAGTATTCTTCCACAGACATCCTCTATAAGGAATTTTTTTTTTTTTTTTCCACCTTTAGTTCTGAATAACTGAGAATATTGCTCTCCGTGTCTCTGGAATGAAATTATTTGAGAGCATGGCTTGAAATGCCTAAAAAGAGAATGCAACACCACAGACAATCATTCAATATTTTGTAAGGAATTTTAAAATACAAGGCTTCACATGTATCAGATTCAGCTCTGAACAATACACATGTTGTGCATTCCTGGGGCTTTTTTTTTTTGGTTTTGGTGGGTTGTGGTTTTTTTGTTTTGTTTTTTTTTTGAGGACCATAAACTTTCCCTTCACAAAACGTCCCATTTGGGATTGACACTATATCAGTATCTGAAGATTGTGCTACTGAGTGGCTACTCGGAATCCTGCGGTGATAAAGTAAACCAGAGGAAACGGATCATTTCTACTATCAGGGTCACTGTTGTCAACTCCTAACAGGGCAATTGACTTGTCAAGTTGTCTCTGAAAGCCTCAGCTCAGATTTCATTGCCTTTCACATTTTTTTCAGAATTGCATACAAGGGTCTCTGAGCCTGTCTTTCACCCAGCACTTTGGGAAATTCCAGGCACCAATCCTGCTCATAAATTGTAGAGGAATAGATGAGGTGAGTCTCAGCATGAGACTCTCCTGCTGGATCAACTGTGTGGAAATGCTAAATACAAGAAAGGATACGATAGGGATGTGCATGTGAACAGATGGGGATTTGCCCGAGTGTCATTATCAGACACGACCAAGATCTTAAATGGTGAAAGGTCATTTGGAAAAGCCATGGGACACCTCTAGAATCAAGAGGAGAAGAAAAAGAAAGCTCTGGCACTGTAAGGCTCACTGTATTACTTGGAATAACAATCAAATCCACCTGCTAGAGAAGCAAGACAATAACTGTAAGCAGACCAAACCCACTTATAACATTTCCTACTTACATTTTTACAATTTATGTAATATAGACTTACAAGTACATATATAGCAATTAGAAGCCAAACCAAGATCAGTACTGCAGAACTGTATTCACTCAGAAGAGAGATCCTGCATTTTATTCAACTTCCAGGCTAGAAGAGATAGGTACAGCAGGAAAAGCCACTTGTTTGAATATAACATCAAAGGGCAATGCCAGAGGGGAGAGGCAAAGCCATTTCAAGCACATCGCCATAACACTTGGGTCATGCTACGACCCAAATTAGAGTTTCAGTTTTCCAAAAATGCTTTGGAGTAGTGCAGAAACTCAAGCAATCACTTAAGGGAAATGCCACTATTATAAAAAATGCTCTTGTTCCAAAACCAAAATTAGTTGGTGGTCAACTGAAAGATTGCTTTTGTTGTTAAAGATTTCTTTTGGTGGTGTTGCTACTGCTGCAATTAAATTGAAAGGTTTCTATTATGATGTTAACATCCTTGTTTTTATTACTGATTAAAAAAATAGTTCAGGTCCATCTCCCCCCCCCCCCAAACTAAGCCACATCAATTTTTCCATGGAAGACCTCAGTTTCAACAAAAATCATTTCTGGAGGAGAAACGTTCTGTTAGAAAATAGTGCCCAACTCTTACAATCATGGTTGAAAATCCAAACACACCCAGATGTACTGTAAGCCCTTGTTATCTTTGGAATGTCTGAGTTTTTGTGGTGTCCTTATATACAGCCATGGCATTTTACATGGAAAAAGGTAAAGCAAGAATACGCGTAGGGAGTTTCTCTGCTTGGCCCTGCAAGAATTTCTCTTCCCTCCTCTCCCAACACAACTACTTTTCCTCCCGGTTCCATGCTCTTTACCACCTCACCCCCAGTTTACCCTCTTGTCATTTCCTCTTGCCCTCTTCCCGCCGTATCACATTTCCAGTTCAGAATCTGTAGATCCACAATTGTTTAAAAAGCAGCTCAAACTTCCAACTTATAAACATTGCTTCCTCTGTCTCCTGAATTTATTTTAATAGCTGATATTTGAGCCCAAGGGATTGCTTTAACTAACACTGTATAGTCAGAAGGAATCACTTTCCTCCAGGCTACCTCTAGGTCAATAGCATAAGGCAAGACCCCCTCACATTTCATTACCCAGGGATCAGATCCCCTTTCCCAATCCATCACTCTGAAGCTTGTTCCTCCTATTCCTCAGATTTGCCTGTATGATTCATGCGGTGCCAAATCAACAGTATATTTGCTTTTTTCTCAGTTCATTGTTTTTATTTGCTTACATGTTCCCTGTCGTAGTTCAACTCATAAATCAACACTGGTTTATTTTTTACAAACCCGTTGAAAGTTTGAGCCAGTTTCCACTGTTATGAAAGACTCCCAATACTACACGTCCTTTAACAGGTGGAAAATGTCTTAAGAGGCTGTTTGGATGAGAACAATTTTCTAACTTAAAGACAAAGTAGTATTTATTTATGACTTAATCGAATTCCAAAACAAAGTAACAGTTCTCTGCACCGAATTATCTCCTTATGATGCTATCTCACTAACATATGGTTTTATTATTTAAATAAAAAAAAGTAATATTGAAACCATTTCTAGCTATTAAACTTGTGTAACTGATTATAGTGAAACTATGTTCCCGAGATACTTAAACAGACCATTTTCCCTTACGAAGACCACTAAGTGTCTGTTGTAGCTAAATTTGGCATTGTAAAAGCAAGCAAACAAAACCCAAACACACTCCCCCCTCCAACCCTTTTACTTAACCTTTACTTTTTTGGTTCAGTGAAGAGCTATTGATCTACTGGGTTATCAGTGAAACAAACCCGTCTCTTTTCTGGTGACCTAGACTTGGAGAAAAAGAAACTGCAAAGAACCACCCCCAAAGCTGAGTTTGTGCTTGGTCAAAGCTTGGCTCATCAGGCCAAGCCCAGATAGCTCCTGCCAGGGACAAAGCTCACCTATCCCACCTGGCCAGGTACAGAAATACAACAGAGAGAAACCTACGGGCCTTTGCAGCTATATCCTGCTTCTCTCCCACTTGCTAAAATATCTACTGGAAGGTAAACTGTTGCCATGAACGACAGGTCTCCCCCCATCCCAGTGACTGGACAGGGTGGTTCTCCTCCCCTCCCAGCTCCGCGCTGGAGAAGGATGCGATCCCTGCGACTATCTGGTGCCTCTTCCTCTCCCTGGCTGACTTCAGCTGTCCGCTGTCAGCCAAGTGGACTGCTTCAAGCCTCTGTGTTTCCCTAATGTTTCTTCCTTGCTTGAATGACATTAGCCACTGGGAAGAAGTCTGTTTCTGGGTTAGGACACTGAGGATGTTCACTAACAGCCTGGATGACAATCATGTGCGGCAAGTCAACAGCTTCAGCGTCTACAGAGCAGGAAAGGAAGAAAAAGCAAAGCAGGTTGTGGCCCTGATGGCTCCTGCTTGCAACTGCAGCTCCCTTCCCTTCAGAGAAGTGGGTCTGCACCTCTTTCTACCTGGTATCAGAAACAGGCCCTTGAAGTGCCCGTAAGAACAGCAGGCTTAAAACAGAGAAGACCTAGCCCATTGGGATGGGACAAAGATTTTTTTTAATTTTTTTTTTTCCTGCTGCCAGAGCATGCTCAAAGCAAAAAGTTCAGAAGTCAGAAGCTTCTGGCATTGCTGACCTTAAGCTAGCATTGGACTGAAACAAGTAATGTCGCAAAACAACTTTGAACGTGCTGAGAATCAGTTTCCACCAAACATACAACATTCAATGCATTGAAAATATTTCTCATCATGAGTTCTGATGAAAACCTTGGCAATTTTGTGTGCTGTGAAAGTTTAAAAAAATAATTTACAGTAACTGAAATATTTCATTTCTGTAACGTTTCACTAGGATTTGGACACACAACCATTTTCCAATATTTTTACTACGATGAGAATGTGTTTCTGTAGAACATATTGTTTTAAATGGGAAAGCCATAACATTTATCTGAAAAATGCCAAAAATTTTTGGTTTGACAATTTTGAGCTTTGCTACCTTGCTTTTACTTCAGATGAAGAATTGACTGAAACTGACCTTTTCTTGTAAGACATTTCAGATTTGACACATCAGCGTTTTCCAACCACAACACATTTACTTTGACAAAAAAAAACTCAACCAACTTGGACAGTTGCTATGAACTTGTGCTGCTCTTTGCTTGTTCCCTTCCAGCTCTGAGATCACTAGGGATGGATCCAGTACTAGGTTTCCGCATGCCAAGAATCCCGTTGTCCTGCACACAAGTTGCCATCTTGCAGAAAACCCACTTCCAGCCTTCTACTTGGTGGAGTTAGCAACCTACCCCTGTCCTCCAAGCCTTTACAAAAATCCTTGAATAAATCTGCTGTAAAGCTATTAGAAATAGTGTCTTCTTCCTAAGCACCGATAACATTTTTGATGAAGATCAGTTCTAAGTTCAGATCAGGTATTTGCAGAGTCACAGAAGTTCATGCCATTCAATAAAAGTGACAGGAAACACAATGGAAAAATGAAGAAGGCAGGTTAAAAGCCATCATCTATTTCTTTCCTGAAAAATCAACATGCATTCCATGATAAGTTTTCACAGGCTCAGTTCCTAATCTATTATATGTCATTATACTAATCCTTGACAATGAGATGAGTGAGAGGTGGCAGGTGGAAGCAAGACGAGACCCATTCAGATAGAGACAAGGGTATTTAGCAATGAGAGTAAACAGCCAACGGCCCTGGATTCACTGCCACAGGCTGGTGGATTCACATCTCTTGAAGCAAGACCAAGGAGACATTTTCTGGACAATGCACTGTAGTCAAACACACCGCTACAGGCCTTGCGCTCCAATGCCTAATGAAATTCTGTAGGCCAGAAATACAGACTGTCCAGCTAGGTATTTCCTAACTTTTTAAAATATATTATTTACTTCTACTTTCTGTTTGCCAGAGAAAAAAAGCTAACTCTCCCCACAAACCTTAATTAGACGAGTTAGAACGGCTGGAAAAAATAATCACATTTCAGGCACACAAGCCTTTTCTATGTGGGTCTGTGTGCCCAAAAGCTGTTCCAGCTGTACGAGTTGACCTAACAAACAAGATTACCTGTACCTGCGAGCCTTGTCTGCCTTATGTCCGTAGACAGTCCCGGCTACCGCAGCACCACTGCTTTAACTGTGTGTTTAGACATTCCTGGCACAGCAAGACTTTAAGCTTGGTTTTTACCTCTGGAAGTAACAACATATTGGAGGCAATTAAAAAAAAAAAAGCGCTTGCCTTCTATTTGTCCCTTTCAAAACCTCCCTGACTGAAACTAAAATTACATAAATCCAATTAGGAGGGGAGCTAAAAAGGTTTGGATTTTTTATACACTCATCTAAAAGACTGGATTATTTGCTACAGCCCAAGAGACACACCATGGGAAGCCGCTGGTGGACATGTACCCGGGTCTGAGAATTCCTGCCTGCTGCCATAAAAAAAAAGAGAGAGATTCGTTGCAACGCGCGCAGACTCATTATTATTAATTTCCTCCAGCTTCTGAGCAATTTTTGAATTGTTCCTCAATTTTTTAAAGTGATTTATGGGTCATAAGGAGAGAAAGAAGCAGGGGTTTTGTAAATAGTTCCTCCCTTTCATTCTATTTCAGCGCATTAATTGCTCATTGTCTGTAATTGGAAACATAAAATGCATTCCTACTTGGATTGCATGCAGACAGCTGCCCTGATGTGACTCTTAATGTACAATAAACCTCCAGTGTGGTACTGCGGACTTGCTTGTTTTAATAAAGTTAATGTACGCGGACTTTGAAATCCATGGAATTATGCCTAATAGGCATTTTTGGTGAAGAGATTATTTGAGTTTCTGCTTTGAGAATATTTTTCCTCTTTGGAGGTGTGCATATTAAGGCAGTGATCTGAGTTCACATAAGCATCCCCAAGATCTCGCCCTTCTAGTTTAAAGTCCAAGTTTTGGGTAGTGTTTTGCCTTTTTTTGGGTAGTGTTTTGCCTTTTCTACATCAAGGCAGGCCCCAGAATTCCTTTAGAAAGGAAAAGAACAACGAAAAATAAAGAAACATAAATGGCTTTTTCTTAAGTACAGAGAGTTTTCCACTTCACCAGGCTTATCTCTGTTTCTAAGCCTGTGTAAATGCAAAAAGGCCTAGTGCAACCACATGATTTTATTGACTTGACAGCCAACTTCCCAGGCTATAACTTGCCTTTAGAAAAAGTGGCTAAGAAAGCCAGGAATAGTCCATTAACTTCCCCGTTGCTGTGAGCAAGCAGAAAAGCGATGGTTCCCACAGACAGAAGGGGAGAGGAACGATTCCTTACTCCCTACCTGGGTTCAGTTTTAAGGAGACTCCCATTTGACTAAAAACCTTCACTTTTGATTTTGCAGTGAGAACTATTTATAAAGCCCACAGCTAAACGAAACTTTTCCAGTCGTTTCAGAGGAAGTCAAATGAAAACAAGTTGTTTTGAGGCAATGTTTCTGGAGAGGAGTAGGTAAAGAGAAGGCTTCACAATGAGTATTGGTGATGGTAAACTGAATCCCTGGAAGGATCTGGAGCACGCTTGGGAAGCCTCTTCGTGCGGGGAGGGGCATCCAAAGGCCCGCAAACCATCTTTGTTTGCCACACAAGTTAAGCTTGGGATTTTGCCTGAAGCAGCATAGGAAAACCACAACTGATTGCTTCTGCTAGCAGATTCGTGGGACTGCAAACCTCCAGCAGCGAGTGGGAATAAGCAGCTGGAGTAGGGAGTTGCGTCTCAACCAGCACAGCTATTTGCAAAATGAACGCCTGCCTGCAGCACAGCTCCCTTATTCCGAGAGGCAGGGCTTTCCCCTCTGCTCCCCAGAGGAGTGGGCACATGGAACCTTAGTGCTAAACGTTTAAATTGCACTGTTGTCAACCGGTCTGGACAAAGGAAGATGTGCTCAGATGGGTGCTGGCACCCGAGCACAGCAGGTCATAGAGAAAAGTGAAGATCCCGAAATCCTGACTCTGGGCCACGCGTGGTGGCCCGCCAGCTGCACAACGCTGATAAGCCAAGGGAACAAGAAATCATTAAAAGTTTCCAGGGAGAATTTGGCTTACTTTGAAGCTTACAGTAGCCCTTTAGATAAAGAAATAAAGTCCTTCATCTCCAACTGGACATAGAGCTGAGCCTGAAAGAAAATGTTTTGGGGGAACCTATTATTAAAATAGAGACCACATAGTAAAGGCTGAGACAAATGAGAAGATGTTTTAGTTTCCAATGCTAATTTCACTAGATATATTTCTGTCACTTGCAAGAACATCGCTCTTGCTAGGTACTGTACAGAAAAACAGCAACAGGCAGGCCCCCTGAACTACTCAATCACTGCAAGGAATACAGAAATACATGCATGAAATGTTCATTTAAGTCACCCCTGCCCCCCTTAAAAAAAAAAAACCAAAAAACCCCATAAAACAAGAAAAAACCCCAAAACCAAAACAAATTAATTTGTCCTATACCCTGTCCCAGTTGTTATTTTATACTTAGACAGAGACTTTTTTTTGGTTTGCTGAATAGTAAACAAAAACTGGCATGCTGTGAGAAAAACGATTGCCTCAATAGAAAAGTGCCCATTTATGTCATCCCACAATTATTTCAAGCACTATAGTTGAGGTTAGTCCCTCCAAGGCATGTACAAATTGCAAATACACACAAATAATAATGCTCGTACTTTTGGAAAATGTGAAACCCTTTGTTTTGGAAAGGTTGTTCCTATTATTTGTGGCTTGCAACTGTCATCATTATTCAAGCCTTGTCTTCTTTCATGATTGTTCTGCAGCTACTGGGTGCTTGAGAACTTCCCCAAAATTAATATACTTCAAAGAACCAGACATTTTGTATATAGCTTAATTACAGCCTATATAATTAAGTTTTAAAATGATAAAAACTCTTCTGTGCCATAAGTGTACTCAGACTTCGGCTCACAGGCAAGCTACTACATATCATCTGACGGAGCGAAGGGCCAAGAAATTCCATTTCATTAATTGTTTCCTCCAAATCTGAAACGTAATTATATATTTTCCAGGGACCTTTGACATTTTCACACTGCGGCTTGGAATCTGATCATAATACCCTGAAGTAAACTGCCCGGCTGGTCACAGACTTAGAAAAAGAGATTGCTAGCGAGGTAGACTTGGCCTTTTTCAGACTCTGCAGAAGAGAGGAGCAAGCTGCATGGGTCTGGGTCAGGTTTCTGTTAACAGAGCCTTGAAAGGCATGAGGAGGAGATGATGATGAGATGCACTCTTATCTCAAGTAATCGCTCTCACAGCAATCAGAAAGGCACTGGAAGAGCCCCTCTCTGCAGCAGCTATGGCTGGTTCACATAGTAACTAAAGGGATTTTTGAACGTGCTCATATTTAACCTCCTTGGGTTTTGTACTCCTGATGTTTCTGGACTCCTTTTGAGCACAAGCCCCAGCCGAGGTGAACAGATAATTTGATCCATACAGATGTAACGCTCCAGCACTTGACTGCCCCGAGAAACATCCCATGAGATGGGTGCTGCTAGGAACTGGCACCAGGGGCCCAGGACTGCTATCCTCATTCAGGGTGGGCATGTCCTTGATCTATCAGAAGCTGCAGTGATTTTATTAACTAATAACTCTTTACTAATGAGTAAACCATGAATGAACCCACCATTTGAGAATTCACTGACTCACATCGGTGGACCCAGCCCCCCGTTCGTGTCGTTCAGATGAGTGTGATGCGTACACGTGTCCAGACATGCACATGTACACACACAAGGTACACACGTGTTAGCAAACAGCTAGTTGATTTAATTTCTTGCAAACAGAGCACGTTAGACCTCAGTGCGATCAACCCGAAACTTCTGCAAACGCTAAATTCACATTAAAATACAGTTTTTAACGTAACACCATGTGGTTTTGTTTTTTTTTTTTTTAATCTCAGAATGCTTTTTGTGTATTGCTTTGGATGCCTCAACTCCTAGACAAAACATATTTCTTCAAAATGTTGCTCTGTTTCCCCTTAGTTTCATGAACAGGAGAACAGCACCTTATTAGAAGCAAAATCAATGAGTCTCCATGAATCATTTCTTGGAGTTTGGAAAGGAAAAAAGAAATTTGGCAAGCCTTTAGTCGGTAATATGTGCTTCTAAAACCTACTCTTTGAAAGGGCCAAGTTATTACATTGTGAAAAGTAGTTACTCAGCACGTGCTGTAACTTTTCATAGGGATTTTTAGGCCAAATTTAAAGAGTGCTAATGATTTTGAATGCCAGACTTGAGACCCTACAGCAGGATGAGGTTTTAACAAGACTTGAACAACTGCCCTCCCTCCCCCCAGGTCATGCCTCCTTTAAAGATCTGGATTTTTGGTGCTTTCATTTTAAAGTACCCCACATCTCCAGTCATGGAAAGTCTTGGCCTCCATATCCTTTTCAGTACATCAAGAGTAAACTCCCACTCAAGGCAGCGGGAAAGCTCCTGGCATTCACCAAAATATGTTGGCATACTGGCAACATCATTCGTTATTAGGAATAAGGAGAAACCACAACTGCAATTGCCTTGTTCAGCAACGTGAATGCATGCAGCGACGGGGCACACCAGTTCCTTTCAGACAGCCTAGTTCTGGTACTGGGAGCAATCTGGCCACGGAAACTTAGAGCTAATTTATTCTGCTTCTCGATTACCTCACCTAACTCAGCTATCACTATGGGGAAGCCTGTTGAAAGGTTCTCCAACAGTGGCTTATACTGAATGCTTTAGTGCAGGTTACAGTGCTCAGCATAACCTCTGCGTGGTATGTGGTAAGGGCCAGCACCTACTCACTTATTCCCCTTAATTATTTATTAAAAAAAAATAAATGAGTAAAAATACTTGTGAAGGCAGATTAGAGATTATGTATAATTAATATTAGAACACAATTCTTGGAGCTTGCCAAATATCACAGACAGGTGCTATTGCACGGAGAGCAAGGAAGTTGAACCCCATCCCTCCACTTTCAGTGCTTCGGCTCATGGTGAGCCTGCAAAGCTGGAGCCCTGCGGTGAAGTGGGCAGGGAAGAAATCCAGATTTCAGGAACCCCCCAGGAACCCTGGTGGCACATCCAGCCAGTAGTCGGCTCCGAGCCCCTGAATTGCCTCTGGATCCCTCATCAGCCATCTGGTTCCCCAGTGATGCAGCTCCACTGCAATTTGAACCCTTCTTTAACATTTCCCAAAGAAAGGGGAGACGAAAACAAAAGGATCATTTACTTCCTCTAATTGAGAAACAAGATAGGAAGACAGATAAGCCAAGGAAAATTGGCACAACTCCACAGACTTCAACTGAACCTAGAGAGCAGGTCGATGAGCACAGCATAAAGAATACAAGCAAGCTACTATTACTGCCTTGCGATAGTAATATCAGGCTGTTATCTTACACATTTCATCTTGAGATATAAAAACACTTTACAAGGGAGGTCGGTGTCACGGAAATGAAGCCGCATTGATTTACCCAGAAGGAGCTACCCCAACACTTTTTTTCCCCCCCTGTCATTCACAATGCGATTTTTTTCCTTGCTAAGACCAAACTAATAGTGCTCCTTGTTGCCAAATATCCACTTTTGAAACTTGGGCCCAGTCATTTTTAGCTAAGCAAACTTGGCACAAAATGAGTGTTGCCTATGGACGGAGTTTATAATGTGGGAAGTTTGCCAGGATCCTATTGCAGCCTACTTTGAGGTCTGGTGCTTCACCTTCTCACCCTACAACAAAGATTAAATGGTCTTCTAACAAGGAAAAAAGAAAAAACACCTGATACTATTTTTCTCTTCCCTCCCTAGGATTCTAGGAATTACAGTCCACAGGAGACAAATTTCAATAATGCCATGAGCAAAAACGTGGCTTTGCCCAAAGCCAGCAGCACTTCTCCAGGCTATGATTATTTATGTGCAACACACACACGTAAACACGCATGCACACACAGCTATCTTTTACAGGAGGCTGGTAGAAGAGCTCTCCTCTCACTGGTTTAATGGCACAAAATAAAATAGGCTGTTTAAAAAACCCAAACACGCCCAGGACAAATAAATGCTGTGAAATAATCCAAAGCCACAGGGACTATTCTTTTAAAGAGATACTCAGCAGCCCCAGGGTGAGCGGTGGCGGCTGCACTGTGACTCAAAGGAAGGACTGTAATAACTGTAATACACAACAGAGCTCCTATGTCACCCGATCAGGGCAGAATGTGCCCCCCCCCCAGTCCCCCGAGCAGCAGACCCGATGAACAGTGGGTCAAAGGAGTTGGAGAGGTTGCAGCAGCTCCTCTGGGCGTTACACACTCCGCTTTGGATCTCCTCGCTGAGGAGGGAGACAGAAGTGGAAGCCACAGCACTGCCTTCCCTGGTCCCTTCTCGCCTGCAGCATCAGCAAGAGGACTTCAATGTATTCACTGCTTTCCTCTCTGCTCAGGGGCAACTAAAAA
>VZTL01052991.1:19442-43173 GCA_013400535.1 Scopus umbretta | reverse complement strand
AAAAAAAAAAAAAAAAGCTACGACATTCTGCCAGAGAGGAGAGTTGCCGCTCTGTTAGAGCCTATGCACAGCTCCCACCTCAGCAACCTTGGTAAAGCATTTGGTATTTTCTGGGTGTGACACAGGGGACAGAAAAAGAGTGGGATAGGGATGTTCCCCTGGACCAGCTCTCCTCCTTCGCCTCTCTGAAAGAATAGCTGAGACGAGAGGGGAGGGTGTGGGTGGGAGGGAACCATGGAAAGATTGAGGTAAATTCATTTTTAAAAGCCAAACAGATGAAAATAATTTTCACAGCCCCACAGCTGTTCTATGTATTTTTTTTGGACCAAGCCTGAGCAAAACGCGGTGCAGATAATAGCCCAAACTTTGGGCAGATAAGCATTGCATAATCAAGTCAGCAGCATAGCCCCAACTTCTCCCCTTCCTGGCAGCCTGTGTGCTCTGTGACAGACGAGCGTCTTTCCCCCGCTCAGAGCCCTTTTCCTCCACCTGACACAGGTCTTCTGGGGCAAACCGCCATCTCCAGCACAATACCATTTGCCCATCACTCTCCACTTCACACCTGAGCCCCAGGTGAGTCGGAGAGGATGGCAGCAGAGCTCCGGGCCTTCCCCTGCTCTCTGCCGGCACCTTTCAGCATGAAACACATAGGGGATGAAAAAACAAAAGAGGGAAGGGACACGCGTTCCGAAGCCGCGCTCTGAGGTGACGCTGCCAAGCCTTGGACCACAGAAATGACAGACGGACTTACAGTCGCATTTATCCTCGGATATTTTCCTATAAAGCAGCCCTGCCAACAGCCAGCCAGTGCTTTCTGCAGCTTCCACTGCACTTTGTGGAGCAAGATCTTACACTGGTTTTTAAAGGCTACAAAAAAATCTCTCTGTTTTCGAGCCAGACAACACATGTCCAGGAACTTACTGTCGTGCTCCATGTCCTGGTGCCTGGTGGGAGGCAGAACTGCCCTTCCGCCGTGGGGAAAGCAGGAGGGTCCCGACATGCCAGCTCTCCTTGGGTGCTTTCTGGCCAAGGACAGGGCCCAGTACAAAGTGATGGTGTCGCTCTGCATCTGTCCCAACAGATTCTCCCCTCTGAAGTCAGCCTGAGTCCGTCCCTTGTCCTCACCAGGCTCTGGGACTGGCCTCAAAGAAATGATGGGGAATATAAAAATGCTACGATGCTTTCAAGAGTCCAAGCTGGCATCTTCGCCTGCCTAGAGGTTCCTAAATGGCATTGAAAACCTTGCTCTGAATGTTTTCTCTGGGACTGTTTCATTAAAAGGAAGTGTTCAAAACTGTTTTTATAAAAATTGCTGAGGCTCTGAAAGCAGTACCTTGAGCGGACGCAAGCGGGGCGCATGGAAAGCGACTGCTAAAGGCGACACCAAATGGGACAGATTGCACACGCTAAGCTTTGAAGCAGACTTAGGGCACCTGGGCCCAGCAACTTCCATTCCTCAGTATATTTAACCCAAAAGCACACCTGAACCCCTTGGGACAAGAGGCCTGGAAGGGCTTCCCTGTCCTCAGGGCGCTCCCCTCAGTGCAGCCCCCCACCCCGGCACAGGGCTATCACATTGCACTCACACTGCACGTTGTTTATACACAGCGGCACAATATAAAATCCATTTAGAAACTGGGCTCACTCGCTGCTATTAAAGAATCCATCAGTGAATTTCATTTTTTATTGGTTCAGCTACAAAACTCACAGGAGCATGTTGTGTTTGTTTTTCCAGAGCACCAATAAAAATCTTTTTGATTAAGAAAATTGAGAGAGGGAGAGAGAGAAAGAAAGAAAAAGAAAGAAATGAAAAGCTGACCTGGTATAACCCACACGAGCGATGAACCTCAGCAGGGCTATATAAAAAGAGCCGAGAGGCAGCAAAGCCAATTGCTGAGCCAACGCTCGACTGTGGCTGTAACCTGCAACGATCAAAACTTGTTTATGACAGAATTTTTGCTTCATAAAAATAAGCGCAATCAAGCCCTGCTGTATTAAACCAGGTTTTGTCATAGACTGATCACTGAAGACAAAGCACGGCAGATGTAGAGCCCCAGGAGTAAAACACACAAAACTCTTTCCCTGCCTTTCCACGGGCCCAATCCTGCCGTACGCAGACAACATGTCCGGCCCCAGCTACTTATGGTGCCACGTTGCTATATTGCTCCAGACATGTCAAACAATCTGTGCTTGGTGTTTCTTTACAGACATCCTCCCCCCCGCCATTGGGGCCATGCATACATCTCAAAATCGGCTGCCTCTGTAATGTGTGACCTGCAATCCTATTTGGCCGTTGTCCAATCCTGCTAGTTATGCCCACCTGCAACTGAGCTGAAAATTATATGCGAGGTGAAAATTACCTTTAAATACTGTAAAGACAATGACCCCCAGTTATATTAAGACCATACCAGCACCACCAGGAGTAAAACACACAGAAAGTGGTAGCCACATCGCGTCAGGTGCTGTACAGGAAAACTGTGGATAGGGCCTCAGTCAGGGCCACCGACTCCTGCACAGTGAAATGACAGCCTGGTTGCACTGCAGTTATGTCCTAGGTTTCCAAAATGATGCCTATGAAGAGCAAGCATAATATTAAGTAAATCAATTGTAGAAGTTGAATTTCAAATTATATGGACTGGTTGCAACTCTACCTAAATGCAAATATACTGTAACTACATTATTATGAATGGACCTGTAATAAGAAACAAAATATTTATCTTCAGAGTGAAAATAAAACTAAATGCATAATTTCCTAGACATATAATACAAATTCTATATTTAACAGAGCTGGTTAATTTTTTCTAAAAGCAGGTGAATTCTGCCCTTTTTCATCAATTATTTCTCAAAATATAAATTTGTGTACATCAACTTTTTAAGAACAAACAATTAAAGGAAACAATTTGCTTTAAAAAGATGTGATTTTTCCCATCTCAGTTAAGAGAATTAATTTTCAAAATGTCAACTAAAATATATCTACACCATTCTAATATTTGAGAAAATTGCAAATGCAGTAAAGACAAGAATTTTGGACATTTTGTTTCAGTTCCTAATTTTTTTTTTTAACAGCCTTAGAAAAGTAAGAAAATAAATCCTATTTTATTCATAAGCATTTGTCAGATATTTTATCTATTAAACCTTACATCATGTTAATTAACTGCTCGCTTTGGCTATTCAGTATTAGTTGCTGATTCCTGGCCGGCCACTACAGTACTAGGAGACAGTCTCACTATACCACGGGTGCTGGTGTGAAGGCATGGGTTTCTGTATTAATTCCACAGACATTCGTACACCAGAAACATCATCTTGGGCAAGAAACGAGGCACAAAGTGCTCAATGGAACAGCTGTCCGGTACTGGAATGAATATTTGCAAACACTCACTTTGCCATTTTTGGCTGTCTTTAGAGGACCATGAATCCTGCTGAAAAATCAAACAGCTTATGTGTTGCTAGACCTCTTGGAGGCTTTCAAGTGTCTTCACTCTGGGGCTTGTCTAAGTTGGAAAACAAATTAGGCCAGCTATCATGGGACAGGTACTTATCAATATCTGCATGGGTGGATACCAATAGCACCTTTATCACATTCAGCTTAATCCACTTGGGAAAGAAGCCACTAAATAATCCACAGAAGACAGCTGAGCAGGAGCATCCACTCGGGGTAGTGCTGTGCCTTGCATTCACACACCAGCTCCCTCTCCCTCCACCCAAGTGCTTGGCCTTCAGATAAGGGGGTGTCAACGGTGTGGGAAGTTTGTTCCAGTCAAAATCGCCAAACTCTTGGGAAAAGTCGTCAAACTGTGTAAGAGCCAGAGACTGTGTTTTCTTTCCTCCTTCTTGTGGGTGGGAAAAGAACAGCCTACACAAATAACACAGTGCAGGAAACCTTTGGGGATTAAAACATGATATGCCGTATTTCAGCAGGGATTTAGACAGGACTCGCGGAAGAGAGAATGCCTCCCTCACGGTCTCTAAATTACCTCGGTGCTTTTCTTGCTTTCTTCTTTCACTGTAAGCTTTCATTTGGAGCCACTGGGATGTGTGTAGAGAAAGGAGCAAAATCAAACTACTATTTTTTGCAGAGGCCTTTTTCTTTCCACCCCATCGGCAGAACAGATCTTGCATTGACACAAGAAAACTATTATGCTAAGTCTGTTACCAGGACAGGAAAAGTCCTCTCCCATCCTCATTAACATTGTACAAAGTATTTCAGGCTTGCAAGTGCTATAGGATAGGCTTGACAGACATGACTGTTGACCTGAAATATTAGCGAGGATTGGAAAACAACCGGCTGAAGCTTTCTGAACACGACCATCAGCGTGACTGCCAAAGAAAGCATCAGCACCCGTTACTTCATGAACCAACATGTGATTTGCAGAAACACTTACACGGCTTAAAAAGTCTAAATCCTGCTTTCAAAAGGGCTTAGTCACCACAAAATGATTTAGGTATCTCAGTACATTTGAGGCGCTGGCCATTGAAAGTACAACTTCTAATGGAAATGAGTTGTTGATTATGAATTCTGAAGAGGGAAATTCCTGCTACAACAACTATTGCGGGAGACCAAAAGCTCCTGTGAAATACATTTCCTCCAGCAAAACCCCTACACCTCCACTCAGGCCACCCGGACAAAGTGAGCTGAAACATCAGTATCCTAAGTATGATAACAACTGCTAAGGTGGGAAACGTGGAGATCTCAAACTGGCAGCAACATCAGAGACCATGCTAATGGGACAGAGCTATACCTTTAGGACATAGGCAACTTACTGCATGTGTATGAAAGAATTACCACACAGACTTCTTTGCCCATAAAAAAACCACAAAAATCATCAGCCCTAAGACTGAGCTTGCACACAAAACTCTATAAAGAAATAGGACATTCACATAATAGAGGAAAATTATTGATTCAGTTGGGCAAACAGTCCCAGAAAGAACGAGAGGCTTCAGTCCACATTGGTTAAATAAGATTACAGTTTTCTTGCATTTTGTTCAAGCCATTCAACAGGGACATACTGCATTAGATCTACCCCGGGAGACTGTTGCTCTAACATGGAATCTACACATTGTTTTAAGGCAACTATTTTCAGACAGGTTGTTGCCACAGTTAAAACTCCAGCTGTGCACAAGAGACCCACTTCTGAGCCCCTACCATCTTCCAATTTCTTGCCATTATAATTCAGAGAAATTAACTGCTGAAAACCTTTGCTGTGAATGGGAAGAGCTGCTATGCCAACATCCTAGCAAAGATCAACATAGGTTACATCCTGGCAGAAATTATAACAGATCCCAATCGCTGCAAAAAGTAACAGAAATCGCAGGAGAAATTCATGTCCTTTTCAGTAGAGGACTTGGCGTATTAGTCTGGAGCATGTCTAGGTAGAAATATTGCACTGAAAAGGCAAACCCAAAGGGCTTGGATTCTGAAGTCCAAACCAGCTCTGAAAGTGAAAGCAGCAAGTGAAGTCACTAATAACCACAAATCAAGCTGCAGGCCAAACACTTTGTCATTTAAAAGCCTTAGATCAGTGGCTGGAGTAGCATTATTTGAATTTAATGGGCACACAGTGAAGTGCTGTTTAATTAAGCACTGAAACCTCAACATGAACATTTAAAATACCCTTCAATCTGCCATTTGTTTTAACATATATTAATAGTTAGAACTTGCAGGAAACGCTCCACTGGGAGAAATTTCGGAGTGATGAAAGCTCAAAAATTTCTCTGTGAAAATTTCTACTTTGTTAACTCTCAAATTCACAGAAAAACAGCTTAAGGCAAAATATTTCATTTTTATCAGTTCAGTATGAATGGAAAAACCCCACATGGGTAAGTTCACCTATGTTGACATATTGCCTGATGTAAATCTAAGTTTTGATCACTAAAACCTTGGCTTTTTTCAGTGAGCTGGGCTCTGCCTGGACTGCTGAAGAGGCACCACCCAAATCCTCCTACCTTGGGCCATTCTTAAAATGTCTGGAGGAATATGCCTCTTGCCTCATGGTGGCCTCTCATTATCACTCATACCTGAACAAGCCCCTGTTGAAACAAGCAGGAAAAAAAGAAACCGCTAAGAGATCATCAAGAAAAATCTTTAAGCAGTAATGGCAAGATAATGTGTGACAACCAGAATAGCTGAAGGCCTCCTTTTTTACTTTGCAATAGAAATGGCAGGTCTGAATGTCAGCTAAGATCATACTGATGGTCCACCCAAGGACAGCTACAGCACAGTTCGAGAAATGCTTCTTGTGATTTGCTCAATATGACCATCATGGCTTCCAAAAGCAAGGAGGAGTACTATTTCCAAAACGTCAAAGCATTGTCTTCATCTATAATGCCAGCTGAGCAGGCTAGTGAACTCATTCCTGCTTACCAATAATTTTTTATTTGGTTTTCCACTGTGAGATTAGATCATGCAGGAAAAGTTCACCAAATAATACTGTAAAAAGAGATGAACTCACACAAGATTTTTGTCGGTCATTGGGAAAAAAAAAAGAGCCCTCTGTCAAACTACTGGAAATTAATTAACTTTGAATACTCAAATACATAAACATTTCTGCAAAAATGCTTCAGGATGAAAAAGAATTATTTATTGTGCCCTCCAGGGAAATGTACCTTGTCAATCCCTTGTCACTAAATCACTTGCTAACAGTTATGGTGTGAGGTAAATTGCTGTTTAACCCTGATGAGTTTAAAGACCTTGATGCCTAATGAATTCTCCTAGTCATACTGAAGGTTACATCTGTGCTAGAGCTCTCTTTTAACAACCTGGTGCTGAAAAGATCTGATGTAATTTTATTATTTACTAAACAGGTGTCAGTAATTGTATCCAATGATGTCAGGCAGCTTGATGGGAACTCGCTTTAAGATGACTATCTGAGCTGGTGCTCCGTGATCATAAAAAGGCTATCCCCTAGGTAGCAACAGCCTTGCAGCACATTCATCTTGGCGACAGCGAGGGCTAGTTCCTGCCACCGCGCACAAGAGCAAGTACCAAGGGCATGGCATAATCTGACAGGGTTAATTCTGCTGAGCCCATTAACACAGCTCATCTGCTGAGCTCTTGGGGTTTGCTCCATGGGAGGGCCCTTGGCTCACGCGACCAAGAGCACCCCAGCGAGCACGCAGGCCTGGGTGCTTCCCTTCCCACTGAAATACACCTGGGGCTACACCAAAGGAGATGGTGCTCAGCAGAGCTGCACCATTTGAATAGAGCAAACAGGCACAACATCTCGTTCATCCCAGTCACTGAGGGTAAGAAGACAAAGGGATGTTTTACTTTAAGAGATAACGAAAGAGCAGCGGTGCTTCACTGGCATAAACTAGCCCAAGGTTCCCTGGATAATTTCTGAGCCACTTCTTGAGTAACCCAGAGGCTGAGCATGGCCCTGTAACCGCTCCTCCTGGGCAGGCCTGGGGTGCTGCTCCTCTCTCCTGAGCCCCGAGGGCTGCAACAGCCCCTCCGAGTAGCACTTGCTGCAATTAGATCGGATGCTGAGCTGCTCTTACATGCCCTTTGGCACCCCCCCCCAACTCCAACAGCTCAAGAAATAGGTGGGCACAGCTCCGACACTCTCTGTGTTACACCACTTTTAGCACCTACACAAAACCATGCTGGCCCAGAGCTCCTGCTGCTGCAAGGGGCACTGCATGTGCCCCAAGCAACGACCAGCTCAACAAGAAAGAAATAATGTTTTGGACAGTCAGGATTTTACTCCAGGAATGTCTTAGTGTCACTGTGAAATATTTAGTGTTAACACAGTATTTTAATTGCTTTACATACAGTCACTCATGCAGCATTGGGCTGCTGGGGGTTTGCAAAAGATTTTGGCTTTGTAATATTGTTCCCTTGGCAGGGGGGAAATTCAAGGCAAAAAAAGCAGGAATGCTGGCTTCTGGTGAATAATAATGTTTGGGCCACATGCAACATGAGGGTCCTCAGCCTATCTAGCTTATTACCCTCCTAAACTCAATAATCCTAAAGTAGGCTATTGAATATTTCATTTCCAGACAGAAAATGTCTTGTTTAGCTACAGGAAACATTTCACAGAAAATGTGGAAAAAACCCAAACAACCACCAAACAACAAAACAAAATACAAACAAAAAAACCCAAGCCCCAAACTTTTCTAAAGCACAAAGAAAATTTTGGCTGAAAACTCTCCCGTTTCAGCCTTGTGTTGAAATCATTCCAGGTTAGACTAAAAATGCTTAATGACAATGTTAAATTTTCCATGGAAAAAAAGAAATGTTTCCCAGATATGTTAATAAGCAACAAGCTGTATTCCTCACTGCTGGAAATGTGTTCATTTGACTATATAATTTTGGGCACTAATTTAGCATTTGTATGCCTGGAGTTTTAACAGGAGATTGCTTATTTTCATCAGACCAGTAAAACAGCATCAAAACTATCTGGACATCTGTGCAGATAGAAAATCATCCCAATTTGCTCATCTTAACTCATAAATGAAAGGCAGTGTGAACTGACATTTGAATTCAAATTCAAGCAAACTTGCTACCAGTTATTAGGTCTCCATGTGGACAGCCTTTCTTGGCCCTAGGAAATGCTGGTAGTTTGGTTTAACGTGCTTTCCAAAACACGTTACATTAAATCACACACTACTTCAGACCTGAAGGATAATCCGTAAGCCTGGAAGTTTCTGTCTGCTTTTTCCAGCTACATCAGTTGCATCTAATAAAACACATTACCAAAGATCAAGTCTTGCTGCAGAAAACAAGCATTGAATAAACGGACTTGATGGCACTTTGTAAAGCCAGGCTCCTGACAATCTTTTTTTGCATGCAGCAATAGATGGTAGCAGTAAATTTCAGTGCTTTTGTTCGCTCAAATAGAACATTTTCTACTCTGTAAGAACTAATTTTCCAGGTCCAAACCTACGTGTTTTTTAGATTTTTTCCCCCTTTCAATTTTGTTACTAGGTATTTAGCTCTTCCTTCCTTAATGGGAATTTAATAAGACCCAGCTGACAAGCACTCAGTGAAGTGACCAAGCAGCACCTGAAAGAGATGGGATGTAACATTCATATAAAATGCCCAAGTACAACCTTTGTTATTAAAAGGATAACCAAATGAATTCATAATGATGGGACACTCGTTTCAAAGTGTTTCCATAGCTGTTACACATCAGGAAAAACAGGGAAGTTACCTCATTTTCTCCAATCCTAAATAACCTTATAAACTCACCAAAGAAATTAATTAGCCAATATTTCTTGAAAATTCATAACAAAGTCTCCATTTTTCCGTCAGATAATTCCTTAGTGCATTCTGGTTTTTAACTTCCTTCAAGTCTGGATCATTTTGATGTGCGAACAGACATTTTGTGTTTCCATGGGCTATTTCCACAGGTTCAAATATCTTATGTAATTGACATTTTCCTGCTTACAAAAGCTGTCAAACTTAAAAGTAGCAGTTGATTGATAAAACATGGTTTTTGTCTGTAACTTAACTTCATTGTTGGGACTTATTGCTCAAGTTCTGAATAACTCCTCTCTTCAACGTGACACGCGTTCAGGTTTTTGGTTTGGTGGTTATTTTTAAGCATCTATGCTTTAAGCTACTTTTATAAATTAGAAAGCACCAGCAACTGCTTTTTTTTCCTACAGGTAGAGCTCTTCAACAATTTGCTTCCACTTTAGAATTACTACTCTTTAAATAGTGTAACTTGACTTTAAAGTCTTCCAAAGTCAGCTTAATAATCATTCAGCAACACTTATCCTTTCCAATCCTGAATATAAAAGAAAAAAAGAAAGCAAGCACTACAGAGAGCACTGACATTTGCAGCATCTACGGAGAGAGGACGGCAGCTATACAGGCCATAAAGCAGGCCGTGCAGATGTTTTCTAATAGTAACAAAACCCACAAAAATTACGAAAGGACAATTTCTTCCAGTTATGAGAAATGCACAAAAGAGTGATCCAGAGCCAGGCAGGGTCTTTTTGTTGGCTTTAGTGGGCTCTGGGTCTTGCCTGGGATACAGACACGAGCAGGCTGGTACCACGCTGAAGTGACCAGTGGTGGCACAGAAGGGGATGCCTTTGCCTCTGCACAAACCATCACCAATACGGCGCTTCATGGTGGGCAACTATATACATTTTCCACCTGAACGTCACTGATATATGCTGCAAACGCTCAGCGGTGCCATAATGGCACCTCACCGTTACCCTCCTCTGTGCTCAGAGAGCAAAAACAAGGGTCACACCGTGCTTCCACTGAGCCCAAGTTTTTCCTGCATTTCAGCAGCGCAGTGTCCTGGCTTCCTTCACACAGGGCAGAACCTGGATTTGGGAGACGAGTGACACGAGATTCAATAAAACCGCTGAGTGAGACAGTTGCAAAGGCTGTGCTCTGCCCACATTTGGCTCTCCCATGGAGATCACCTCCAACAGCCTTTTCTCCTCCCTTGTGTAAGCGCCCCCCCCCCCACACCACCCCCAATGGCTCAAGGCCACTCTGCTGTAGCCAGTCTGAGCTTTTATTTTGCCGCACTGTAACCTGCGCCGTCTCAGAATTAAGTTCAATTGTCCTGAATAGGGATGGATTAAAGCAAGTGCCAAATTTTTTTATTTTGAGTCACAGCCCAGATACAGTAGTTTCACATGCCTTTGGCAGAAAAACGTTATTGCTTTCTAAAGCAGTTGTTTTTTCAGTGACATGACTTCCTGCAGGGGCGTTTTAATTATTGTTGGTGTATCACCTAACTTAGTTATGTATTGCTTTGAAGTTGTTCTTTGTATCTGATAGTAAAAGGATGGAAAACAAACATGACTCTGTTTATCCTCTTCCCCTTGCCCTGCATTGGCTTGGTGCAGCCTTTTCTTTGGATTACACAAACGCGGAATGGATGGAAAAGGAGGTCCAAAAGAAGATGCCAGACAAAGCACATGTACCCAACACCTTTATGTTGGCAGGTGTTTTCTCTTAAGCTGTCCTTATTAACAGCTGAACAGAGATCACATGCTTAAATCCCCAAATGCCAGGTCAGGCCCTGAAGACAGAAAATTGCCAAAGACTAAGGGGTGCATCTGCATGATAGATGAGCATTCCCAGCTAAAGTAAAATAAATAATTGTAAAAAAAGAAATCACCATTCCTGAACTGAATACATCAGTATTGTATTGGGTTACGGGAGCCGCTTCACTATGGCAGAGAGGTAGGATTTGCAAGTATTTGCATATAACTGCATGAAGCGATATCCCAGCCACCCACAACACAGATCCAAGGAAAGCTTCCTCATTGCGCTGCCAGGGTAGGGTGGAAGGGCTTGACGCTAGCCAGATGGCAGCAGAGTATGCACAACCTACAGCGGACTGCTGAAATGCATCCCAGCCCAAGTCTCCTGTTACTTGGATATTTCTAATGGATTTAGGTATCGAGGGCTGGGTGATGACACCTCACTGCACTCAACACAGAGTCTTCACTTCAAACACAATCCACCTCCTCCCCATCCAGGTAACAACTACTTAAGGTACTCAGACTTTTTTTTTTTCTTTTAAATTAATTACAGGAAAGGTATTTTCTTTTTACAACAACAAAAAAAAACAATTCAGAAAAATGATGGTTCCTGAAAGGCAGCATGCCAGCACCCAGATAAAAGATTTCAAACCTTCTGCTGCAAAGTACATGCACAATGAACGAACTGGGGTATTCACTGAGGGGGAACCCTCTCTCCCCATCCTGAATGAATCTGAATGGTTTTAAAGTCAGACAGGAGAGATCTTGCAGGTTCAACGAAATCTTCTCCCTACCTACCAAAGGCACCAAGAGAAGGTATCATGAGAACAGCTTCTAGCAGAGTCAGTTATTATTAATGGTTTCTTCATTAACAGGGCAATTTCAGTCCCATTGTGCCTCTCCCATTGAGGACGGAAGTTCTCATCTTTCAAAAGCAATCTGAGCAAGCCATGTGAAGATTTCGCCATTTGTGGCTTGGGAAAGTAGAGATGAAAGACTTCTAAGACCTTTTACTTGAGTTTGTTTTCTACTCTGGGATGATTATGACATTACTCACCACATGTGCCATCTTCCAACCCCAGGAGACCATGCTGGGGAGACCCAGTGGACTATATAACTCCTTTCTTATTTTAGGGATTTTGGTTTCTATGTGGTTTTCACCACCACAGCTGAGGTCCCAACATGAGAGCTTTAAGTTGGATACGTAAAGCGATATTTACATTGGGAACTTCAAGGAAGGGTCACAATCCTGCCTCAGGGCTACATGCCACCATAAAGACTTTCTGTTTCTATAACAAACTGGTTTTAAAGGCTTTTTTTTTTTCCCTGCCTTGAACGTTGTGCCACGCTGAGGAAATACCTTAAAATGGAGGATGCACCCGCACCACTGCTTGCAAGAGCTTCATGACTGCACTCGCTGCTCATGGGAAATGAAAGTCCAAATACACAGAAAAAAAATCCTCCAGCCAGCTCTCCACTCCCATTTACCAACCCTGCACACCTGGTGTTTAACATATACAAAGGGAGTCTCTTTCCTTTTCCCACAACTTGAAGTCTGGAGTCTAGCAGTAAAGCTGAGCAGGACATGAACCTGGCACATCCTTTGCTTACTGGTCCTTCTGCCTCCTCATTTGCTAAGGCTTGCTTTCAGGTTCAAAGCCTCTCCACCATCCCCCAGTGAATAAACCTCATTAAAGAGGAGGACAGGAGTCAATCCCTGGTGCCAACACCTCTCGGCTCATATGCCACAGTCACACCGCAAGCCCACGCTCATGGCCGTTGCAGGAAAAACCGTACTGAAATCCTATTGCTTCAGACCCACAACAATCTTTGAACCCAGACAGATGTCCAGAGATGAAAGAGGAAATGAAGCTGCCGAGTTCCTTTCCTGCCATGACAGAAGCATACACACAAGTCAACTACTTCCTATGGCCAGCCCCACCCTTCGAAATTCTGAGAAAAAAGGGAAAAAAAAGCTCAGCTAATGAGAATTGCAGCACTGTTCATGCCACAGTAGTTAAGGTTGTATTCATTATAAATCCCCTTTTCAAGGTTTCTGTCACTCAGCCATAAAAATCATTCTGGGTTGAAATTTAGCATCCAAGCTTTCTGCCCAAGGACAATATTTTTGACAGAATTTGGAAACAATTGGTTTGGCAAAGGGCATCTGAAGTTTTAGGGAGTGCAAAAAAGAATAGTGGTTAGTGGTGTCAGATGCTATTATTTTATACTCTTATAACTTATAAACAACTAATTTGGGTCCTGTGGTTGTTATTACTCCATAATTTCCTCTGAAATACTTGGCCTATTCCTAATAACAAACTCCTGCAAATTGCTAGCACTGCTCTAAATAGAAAAATAGCAGCATAACTGGGCCAAATCTTCAGCTGCTATAAATTAGCTTAGTGTCATTGCTGCCCATTTACATCAGCTGAGGTGTTGGCCCCAGGTGCTTAGCAAAACTCATTTTTGGTGTGTGCATGTGTCTGGTTGGCTCCACTAGTCCTGAGCTGGGCAGTTCCCAGGAATTTAGAAAGCAGATGGTTAGGTAATGTCTTCAGGATCTGACTGAAGCCATCCTGCTCTCAAAGCCCATTGCTAAACATCACTTTACTTCATGCACTGAAATCAGCACCTCCACCTAGAATGCGTAAGGTTTTCTTGAGGAGCACTGTCACACCAGGAAGTTACGCCGGCCATGTCCAAAACCAAATTTAAGTCAGGCTCGCTCAGTGCAATGAATCACACATATGTTTAGCCTCTCTTGTTTTGCCTTTGGCGAGGCTGGCATTTAATTCATCCTGAGTACATTTCATACAGGACCATATATTTTGGAGGCCACTACTTCCCAAGGCACAGCAACTGAAGGGTTTTAATGGCCAGAAGCTGGTTCTCCAGTGCCTTGGGGAAGTCAGGTACTTGCTTTTGAACTCATGCAGCATGCTTTTGAGTGAGATCTTGAATGCTAGGAGTGGGATTTGGGTATTTTCAGAGAGGCTGATCGCAACAACAGCTTGTCCCCTCGTTCTCCTTGTACCCACATAAATGCTATTTTCTTACTGAAAACTAGTGCTTGGATAAACAAGTACTTTGGAAATGCTTGGGTAAGTTCTGAATAACTGAGCAGTTCCTCTCCCATTCGTACTAACTTGCAGAGCAAAACCCACACGCATTGTACCATGTCACTGTAATGTTTTAACAAAGCACTTCTGCCTACTGCAAGCCTTTGGCAGCTCCTACGAGAAGTCAGTCACCTCCATATTTCCCCCTCCTTGCTGTGCTGTGTGCAGTATATGCACACACAGACTAAGTAACTGGTTTTCCTTGCAGGCTTCTCATCAACAACACTACAAATCAAATTGGATGGAGCGGATGCCCACCTCTGACACACGTCCGAGAGGACCTCTTCCAAAGCTTCACCAGTTTTGAAATACTCTTACTTCTGCCTGCACCAAATGGCATCATTGTCTGAACTCAGACCTCTCCTTTTCCCACATGCAATGGCTTCAAGATGGTCTTTGTTGTCTGGGGTATGTTGCTGCATTTGTATTTAGCAATTTAGTAACTGCATCTGGCCAAAAGTGCGGTGAAGATTGTGGACATTAGCCAGAAGGGTAAGAAGATAAAAACCCACTATTTTCATGTTGTGAAAGTTTCTCCTTCATATGTCCTACACCAGTGTATTTGGATTGGAACCTGAAGGTCTTTTGTGTGTATACCAGAGAAAAAGAATACTTATTTTCCTTCCTACTTTGGATAATTTGTTAGTTAACCTGAGGAAACTTATCTAGCTCAGAACCCTTAAAATTCAGCAATTCCTTCTGTATAACCTTCCTACTGCCTCAAGTTTAACGTCCACATTTAAAATAAGCATTGCTCAGAGGAATGGATTCAAAGGGCAGCAACATTAAAGATTAACCAAGTACCAGGTACAGGTCACTTGGATCCTTACCTAAAATTCACACTATTTATGCACTTTAATCCTGGTCTAAAATTCCCTGCCCCACCAAATCCCCTTTGACAATACATAGCTAATATTTAGCAGTGATGGGGTGCTGAAGTCAGCACAACTGCATGTTTTCAATGTGAAAAAAACAACAGCCAGAGACGGGTTGACTCTCTCCTCATGTTAATATGAGAATTATTAGGCAATCCCACATCCATTAATTGCTCTGCGGCCATAACAGCCTCCTAGGCTTAAAATGCTATGAATTTACATATCAGCTTTCCCCTTAAAGGTTGCTTATCTAGATACAGAAGAGAGAAACAAGGAGGCTCCAATCAATTACAGTGATTAAACGGCATGATTTTTCTCCTGATCTTTGGAGCAGAAGGGCAAGGCCCTCGAGCAGGGCAGAGGTGACTCCCCATCAGCCCAGGCAGTCCGTGCTTCTGTCCGTGGAGAGGGAGGAAAGCAGCAGGAGCAGGTGCTGTTCAGAGGCAGCAAGGCACCCATCACCAGTGCAACAGGGACCGGCGATGGTCACCGGGGACAAACCCAGTCACCTGACAAGAGTAGTAAATTGCACAATGTCAGATGTCAAGGGAACTTCCCAAACACTGTTTGGAAAAGTCCAGGGAGTGTTTATGTTGGGGTGGGGGGAAAGGCAGTCATTCCCCCTTGCAACGGGTTAAGCAGCTCTTACCCCTAAGATAAGTACTTGTGCTAAAAAGTCAACAACTGACCTAAATTATTTAAGAAGCAGAGCAAGAGTGGCCTCTACTATTCAAGTTTCAGTGGACAGCTTAGGGGGAAGAAAAAAAAAAGAAGAAAATGGATCCCTTCTCACAAAAAGACACCATACTATCCTGTCAGTCTAAGATTTTTCTGCCTGGGCTTATCTATCTTTTTGAATTATATTAAAAAAAATCCCCTAAGTTTTGAAAGTGACAATCTGAAAGCAGGAAGGGATTTCTTTCTATGCTGAGAACTAGTTAAAATTTCAGTGATAAAAATAGCAGCTTTCTGCTTTGACACAGCAGCTATAGCTTGTTCCTGTCAAGGTGGTTTTAAAATAGTATTTCAGGTCGCAGCTACAGAAAGCCCCTCTCAGCTACTATTTCAGAACTCTGCTTGGCTTTTTCCTAATCCCTGTAACAACAACGGCAGGCTCCTAAAAATACCCAGGAAAAAAAAAATATAAAAGCTCAATCAATCCATTACTTTCAGAATAATATTTGTAGATTCCTTATTTCCCTCTGCGATACCATCACATTTAATCATGAAAGTCAGGTTAAGGTTTTACTTGGCATCTGTAGCTCTTGTGGTGTAGGGAATAGAAATTTTGGGCTTCCAACAGCTGTGGAGAAGGGCCTCAAATATTACATCATTTATCAGTAGTGTTTCCAGAAAAAAAGGAAACATTCCATGAAAAGATAATTTACTTGTCTTAATAATGTAAGCAGAAATTAGAGTGGAGAAATCCCTTCTGGCAAGATTTTTGACAGTTACCTTCATTTTCATCATTGCTGACTGCACATATCTACTTTGAAAATGAATACAGTTTCTACTTCAAAAGGAAAAAAGAAAAAAAGAGCACAGGAAAAGAGTGTGAGAAGGACCCTGTGATGTAAAAGCTCATCGACTACAATATTTTCTGGGAAGTTTACCTGCTCTCAAGTCCAGATAGAAAGGGCACCTTGGAGAGTATTAGGGAAATGTTTAGAGCACATTCAGTAGGAGCACACATCAGGGGTTTGGCTCAATGTATGCACATTGAACTTTTGAGTAAATGTGCATTTAGGCAAAGAGAAGAAAAGTGATGGGTCCAAAACTGTACAGCATATATATACACTAATGACTTTTTCCTAGTCAAAATAATTGGAAATCATTCAGGGAAAGAGCTACGGGGGAGTAGTAACCTGCCACTGAGGTGGTGGGTCTCAATTCCCATGTTACCATTACTGCTGCTGTGATGGCAGGGCCCAGTTTTCTCTGCTACACTTAGATCTCTTCCGTGCTAGGCACTGTATGAAAACACAAAACCAGAGAGTCCTAATCTCAAATATTCTCCTGTACATACAACTAAAAGGCATCTATGGATTGGAGGTCCCTTCCTGCACTGGGGGAACCAAAGGCCAGGGAGGCCAACAGTAGAGGGCTAAGCATTTGGATGTCTGTCCTTGCACACTTCCAGGGAATGCAACCTCTGATAATTGAGGAAAAATCGCAGAGGAAGCCAATGGCAGAAGTGGGAAATGAGCCCAGACCTCATTCTTCTCACCACTCTACAGCAATCACCTCACCTCCAAAGGAGGAGGATACACATGATGCTGAACATGAGAAATAGTATCATGACCTCCAATGAACATATGGTCAAATTCTCCCTAGAGCTGCATCAATCCAGTCCTACTATAGTCTGGGAAAGCTGCACATCTTCAGCCCTAATAACCAAACCAGGAAACACCCCCGAGGGGTTTCTGCAATCACTGAGGTGCTCTCAGGCTCTTCAGAAGCTAAATAAATATGGGTGAAAGTCATCTGACTGCTGGGTGGACACTCTCGCTACCGCCAGCCAGCGTTGCCAAATAGCAGTACGATACCATGGGTGCACACCATTTCTAAGGAGCTATCGAACTAAACAACTTCTGTGCAGAAATTAGTGCATAGCCAAACCTGATTCTCTTGCCTAATGAGGACTTAGTTAATTATTGCAGAGAAAATGCCCAATTATTATTAGGATAAAATAGACTCTAGGTCAAGTATAACTACACTCAGTACAAGTTACTAAGCAATTCTTGTAAAAAGTAACAACAAAGTGGGTCCCGGTTGCCACTAACCCTGGTTCATGCTCCTTCCACCCGAGTCTTTAACTCTTTTGGTAGAGTGTGACCTTAGGGCCTGATCTCTCAGCTGATTTCACACTGTAAAACCAGCTGAGTTTTGACAATTTCCATGAAATCCATGGTACGTGTGCGGTTTTAAATTAATAAATATGTAGTCATTTTCAACACTGTTTAGAATAAGAGGGTTCCACGCACAATTTCCACCCATGTAAACTAACTTTTTCATGAACGTGGTTCAAGAGGAGAGAAGAATACCTGCAAGTCATACTCAAACTGAAATACCCCGCTGTAATTGCAAAGAGGTGGTTGGGGTGGAAAACCTGTCACGCAACACAGCCCAATCAAGTAAAACTATGTTGTTTGCACAATGTTTTTTAATTATTATTTAAATATTTTTAAAATCAAAATAGTTTTTGCAGACCTGTGTGGTAACTCAGTCACTTGGGGTAAACTGCTGTAAACTTATCTACTGAAGCTATAATAAGGTATTAATTTTTGCCAGAACGATGCATTAAAAAAAATCCTTGCTTAGCCACTGAAGGATGAGATTGGCTTACCGGTTGCAATTTTTAAATAAAATAGATTTATGTTTTGTTGGTCTCTACAGTGCATGTTTTCAAGCCTTTCTGTGCAACCACGAGGAACAGAAACCCAAATATAGAAGCACCATCACACAGACCTATTTATCAGGATACTGTACTGATTATTTCGGATGCAGAGCTTGGCTTCCTACCCAAAGCACTACCAAGCTCCAAAACAACTTTCTGACAGCTCCTCCGAGGGGGTAGACAGGGGAAGATGTTTCTGACCCCAGCCCAGCATGACTATGCCATGCTACCTCAAAGCCACATGGGTCCAAATGGGGAAAGTGAAGACAGGGAGCAGAGAGACAAGGGCACAGGGACCTCACCCTGCACACAGCTTCCAGGCAAGCTGGGAACCTATACTGCACTTTTTTTTTAATCCCACTTCAAGGGGGGTTGCTAAATATTAGATACTTTAATGAAGACTACTGATCTACTGATGTAACACAAGACTGCGTTCCCCAGGTTCACCTTGAACACCAGATATTCTGCCCAGAACACACCAGATGTGCCATGGCCTGAGAAACCATTGGCAGGAGGTGGCCACTTCCATCAGCACATGCCTGCGAGTCCAGGTCTCTGCCCCAGCCCCAGGGCTAAAGGGAGAGGCTTTTGCCCCAGCCTAGCTGGGTCTCACCGTTTGAGCAGCCTCACTCAGCTCCCCAGTGAAATGCCAAAGCCCCAGCACAGTCGGAAGCACCAGCGCTGCTTCACTCCCTTTGTAGGATGGCTGGAGTGGAAACCCCATAGCCTCCTCCTGGGGGCTTTGCCTCAGGAAGGGGCAACTGGCCCCAAGCAGTTTAATGGACATACAAGCCCCTGCACAGAAGCCCTTTATGTGAAATCAGTGAACCACTGGCTGTTTTAAATCTCAGACAAAATACAGGAGAGTTTTGATTGCGGTTTGAAAAGAAAACCGAAAGGAACGCGTTGGAAGGAGAGCAGATCTCACCTAACAAGATCCCTGCGAGTGCTGGGGATTAACACACTGTTTGCGATTCCTCCCGAATACTAACAGCTTTGTTACGCAGCTCATGACAAGCCCGAGAAGCTTCGTTGTTTCATTTTAAACCTTAGGAACTCCTTGTGCTCTTCAAAAAAATAAGAGGCCAGTGTGAACTGACCTGTCCGACTTGGCTTCAGAGTGTCTGACACTAGACCAGAGCAATCAACATGAAGAAACGGATAGTTTTACATTGGCCCTACCCTGCGCGGTGCTCAGCACCATCTCCAGACAGCAGTGTGGCTTTATGCTGCCTGAAGAACTGCTTCCAGCTCTTTTGACCCCACTCCCATTTTCCCTCCATCTTTATGATTACTAGCAAATCACAGCCTTCGGTCTCCTCCCCTTTCTGAAGGGCTGGGATCCAGGTGGAAGCTGGTCCACTGGGAAACAAAACGAGGAAAGGAGTAAGCTGGCAGCACAGTCCCTTAACAGCTCCCACTGGAGCCAACGCTCCCCTCTCATTCACAGCATTGCAGAGTTCAGATTTCAAGATGATCGCTGCCCTGGTTCCTGCCAATGCACCTTGCAATGGCATGTTGGTGCCCTACCAGGGGATGCTCCAGCAGCAAAGTCCTCCAGAAGACTTTGATGGACCTCAGCTGACAGAGGGGTGTCTTGTTTTGACCACTACTGCGTAAAGCCTCCTCAGATAGCTATGCTATCTGCAACATAAACCACCATAAACTAAAAAGCACTAACTGTTCCCAGAACAGCTGAGATTTTACTCTAGGTATTTACACTGCTCTTTGCTATAGATAAGGAGTTAATGATAAGAATTCAAGTGACTGTGTTAAAAAAACAACCCAAAAACAACACACATCAAACCCCCCCCCCCCCCCCCCACCAAAAAAAAAAGCCCCAACCAGGCAGTTTACAAGCTCAAGTGTTTCTCGGGAAGGAGCTGGGAAAAATGTAGTTTTAATGTCTTAAAAGCAGGGACTGGGACTTTGAGTCTGGGTTGCTCTCCTCCAGTTGCCTGTGGGACCCTGGGCAACTCAACTCTGGATCACTGAAGCTGTCAGTTCTGCGAGAACTGAGGTGACTGGAAATTAAAGAATAGTAATGTAAGAAATACTTTCATCATCACAAAAATCTCATTCTATTAGAACAAGGACATTTTTACAGAAGGAATTTCAAACTGATATCTTTCTTCCGATACCCAGGTCAGGTTCTGGGAAAATGTAGATGACCCTGCTGGACTGAGGGAAATTGCTGCACTTTTCGGGTGCCTACGGGAACTGCGAGGACACCAGGTTTCCTCAATCTCACACCTCCAGGGTATCTTCACCACAAACACACCGCCCTGAAGGTGGCAATCCCAGCCCTATCAACCTCCCTGCTCTAACGCTCCCGAGGATCCCAGGAAGAACCGATATTTGGGACAACCTCAGGTTTTTGCAAAATTGAAGGTAGCGAAGTGATCACTACCATGAAGGTATTTAACACAGCTTGAGGATCTGTTCCTTCAAAAAAACTCCCTGACTTAAGCACTCTCTTCTCTCCAAACAGTTGGCATAGCTTGATTTTTGTAAAAGGTACGGAAAACATCTTGCCCAGTAAAATTTTGAAAATGCTCCTTTTTCATCTTGAATCAGAATGCAAACTTAAAAAAAATTAAGACAGGGCAGCATTTCAAGTGGAACAGATACTCCAAACTCAACCAGCTGCAGCCAGGCCTTGAAAGAGCCCTGGGAGCTGACCTCTCCCTACTCCTCCTGGCCGAGGCCCACAAGCATTGCAGGGAACCATCTGCTCCACGGAAAGGTGTAGAGCACATTCTGCTCTCCTCTGCTCCCTCCCCACAGCAAGAAAGTAATTTAGCTCCCAAGCGCTTGTCTGATCTTTGGGAGGTGCTAATTTTAATATTACATTCCTCTGCCTCTTTTCCAGGCTTTTGCTCCTCTATTTTCATGGTGGAGATAGCATGAGCTCCACCGATCCCTTGTGGCATGTACGGAGATAGCATGTGTTCCCCGTCCTTTTTGTGTTTTGTGATGAAACACCTGGACACCGCCTGCCACAACGGGATCTTGCTTTCGGTTTGAGTATCTGAGCAGCTATTACAGGAATAGCATGACATGTCTTAAGAAACATGGATGATTTTGACTTAGTGGAGCTGCCCAACAGCCTCAAAAAACTGTTCCCACCCCAAAGTTGTGTCCTGATTTTAGGAAGCTTTTCACATCACACAGGGCTAAACCACCCAGTCTGATATCAAAAGGTTCACTTTGCACTTGAAGGAGGGCTGAGATTTCAAGCCCAGTCTCTCTGATCCAAGTGCTTTGCAGTGAACAGTAGCAAAGCAAATACTCCTGGTTTTACTGCTTGTGCAAAGAAAACTCTACTTTTCAGGGGTTTGTGCATCAAGCAGATTGGATCATATTTCCCTGACCTCCCCCACTTTGGTGGTTTTTTTTTTTCTTTTTCATTTTTTACAACATTGGCATTTCTTTGGAAGATATTTAATTGCAGAAGGGTTCAACAAACCCACTCCACTCAGAGCCCTGTTTGCAAGTGTCAACCCCAACTTGGAGTTCAAGCCTCAGTCAGAGAAGCAGTAAAGCTGGCAGGCTTAAGTACTACAGGAATGCTAACATGGCAGATCTGAGAGAGTTAATTTGGTCAGAATGCACTCTAGTAATGTTTATGTTTTAGATAAAGTGCCTACAATGTTGCAGCTTGCCCTTCTGACCCCATTTCCTCATTGGTGTGCAGCTCAGAGAAAGTGATACTTAATTCCAAATCTTTGCTTTTATTAGCTCTCAGAGAGGGATAGGATTTCATCCCAGCCTTATCTCTGTTATAAACATCCTGTTACCATTCATATCAGGGGGATATCTTTGGGAAAATGATTAAATACGTTCCACCAGACACAAACAGCGTCCCCCCGATTGGTTTTGCACAGTACATGGTGATTTTGCGTGTGTGTGTTGTCAAACAGCATGAGTCTAATCATTGCAAAAGGGGTGGAAATTTTACATGCAAGTGTGAAAAAATGTTGGGGCTCTTCCACGAAATAACACTATCTGTGCATTTAAGAGAATAGACCTAAGTGCCATATCTAGTCCTAGCCGTGCTCAGACAGCTTAACCATAGCAGTCTAATTTTTCATGCTTCTACCTTTCGGCTAATTCTGCTGCAAACCACCTCAGGTTATTTAAGCCACAAGCAAGCATTACAGAAGTGGTGGCGTTTCTCCAGCTCCACACTGATTTCAGGATCAAAAAAGCTCAGACACATTCTTGCAGTAGTATTAACAATATTCACTTCATATTTCTAAAGTCATTTAAGCAAACAAATTTATGAAGCGCTGCATGCTAGAGAAAGCAGACTCCTGAAGGACACCTTCCCCATGCCCCACAGGTTACCATCACGTATCGTTGCTCTACAGCAGCAGCTTTTCAGCCAAGGTGCATGTTCACAAACTTCAGCTACGGAGCCCACAAAAAGGACCGAGAAAGTAAGCCTGTGTAGGCTGTCCAGCAACGTATGTAGGTAGTACTTCTAAAAGCATCTCTACCTCTGGCCTGCACATCTCAAAGGATTCGTAAATCAAGAAAACCCTTACCAACACACACCCTCCCCCCCAAGCGTTTTCTCTGGGTGTACCTGGACATCACCAATATATAACGTGAAAAAGAGAAAGACAGTACCTGGTATGGTAATCTATTACACTTAGCATATGGCAAAGCTGGATACAGGCAGGAGCGCAAGGATGGGGTTTCCTGGTGTTAAAGTAGTATTTCCCACATTCAGTGGTAACTGACAGTTCATGGAGACACACAGGGCAAGAGGAGGAGGTTTGCATGGGACACGCACATGTCCAGAGGCTCTGTCTGCTGTGGCTATACTAAGTGCTGACATACCAACTTCTTGTGACATCTTGACATCTTCTTGCCTAGCTCTACCTTTTGGCACTGACCCAGGACACCCATCCTTCGGTTTCTTTATACAAGTGATCTGGGCCAAGATCATAAAAACCCCCTAAGTCTAACATTAAACTCTTGAATTCAGTTATTCAGAAAGATATTTTCAGTGTCAAAGGGAAAACTGGTTTCCCACCTGCCATGACTTTCCACCAGAGCTGGGTGCCAAATTATGAATCCTTTTGAGCTAGAATATAGATATCTTACTCAGCTAAAGCCCTGGATTTCCAAATGTGCTCAGCAGGCAGCAGTACTCCTCAATTTGGAGCCACTGTTCAGATCTACATTCCCCTACAGGCATCTGCAAATACTTCCATACAACAGATACTGCTTGGAGCTGGGGCTCAACCCAGATCCCCATCAAAATACATCCAAGTTCTGAAAACAAACTTAAACCTGGATCTATATGACTTTTACAGGTTGGACTTGTAAGACTGAATCCTGTATGAACATATACATTGAATTCGGGGAGG
>VZTL01052991.1:3468-16176 GCA_013400535.1 Scopus umbretta | reverse complement strand
GGGGTTGGGGGGTGCTTTTTTTAAAAAAAAATTTCCAAATTAATATTTGGTCTCAGATCTACCTCTTGCCTATATTTTCTCAATAAGTATGTTTTGGTGTTCAACCCAAGGAACTGTCAGCCTGGGTTGGAAATGCTGAGGCCTGACATTTCTAGATTAAATGTCAAACAGATGTTTGTGCACTTCCCTAACAAGCCTTTCAAGAAGCTTCCCAATTTAGTATTGTGTTTCGCTATTAGGGGAAACCCAAGTTCATATCTTACTAGTTCAAGCTGAAAGAGATTGAAAGCCTCAGGGGGTGCAAAGAAGTGACAGGTACCCGAACAATAAGCAAAACAATTCCAAACTGTAATCCACACTAGCTGGTGTCCATCTCTTTTTCCTCAATGTATTTGAAGTCTGACTGAAATAAATTAGCTTCAGCTCCAGAAACTATTTTTATGTCATACTAACATTTTCCCTCAGTCACTGAAGCAAGGGAAATGCAGAATGGGACATTGCCCTTCCCTTAATCCTCTCAGCCGCAGTGCCAGAGGTGGCACTGCTTCTGACAATGGAGAGCAGGATACAGGGGAAAAACTGAAAAGAGATTTATTCATGAAAAGAGAGGAGAGGAGGGAGGATATTATTGCAGCTGTAACTGTCTCTAAAGCCCCTACCTGGGATGCAGGAGGACACACCAGGTTTCCTCTGCTTTCTCGTCTCTGTGTGCAACCTTGCAGAAGAGAAGCCTCAGTTTCTGCTCTGTAAAATGGGATTTACAGTAGGGTTTTTTGGTGTTTGTTGTGTCTTGTATTATCTTCAGAGCAAGTGACTCGTTCTTCTTATGCTTCTCACATGTACTGCAACAGGGCCTCAGGCAGAGATGGGGAACTCTAGGTGCCAATGTAGTCAATAAATAAGGACATAAATAATACAGTTACAACATGTGGCTGAGAACTGGCTCTCATCCCAGAAATTCAGAGTGAACCTTCCTGTTTTTGTTGGTTTAGTTTGATTCTAGTTTCTTGGTCAAAGTAACAGTTTTTTTAAACTGAATGTTCAATATTATTAAAGAAATCAACAGGGAGACCTGGACAATGACCCTACAAGTAGGCCATCATGAACATCTTCAAGAGGTGAGGAGAGAGTCAGTTAATGGCTGCTCTTGGAGCAGGCAGGATTGACAACCCCTCCCAAGCCAGATCCTTCACTTACAGCTGCATCCAAATTCCAGGATCCAAGTTTTTTGGACCAAGTCTATCTACAGAAAAAAAAACAAAACAAAAAAACCAGTAACACATGCACTTACCCTGCAAGAGTTAAGGTTTGTCATAAAGACCAAATTCCTATTCTCTGCATATAACAGGTTCCAAAGAAAGTTTTAGAAGTAAGACCCCCAAAAAATCCCCACTGGGGTGAGCATTCTGGAAGGAGTAAACACCTTCATGGCCTCCAAATCCACCCTCCGTGTGTGCAGTGGGAACCGCACTGATCAGCCAAGAGCTGGTTCCTACCCATGAAAACACAGGCAAGGTTTCCCGCTGAATTTCATTACCGAGAACAAGGAGCAATTCCACTAGACTCAGTAAATGGCTTCCAGACCGTGGCGCGGTGTGACCACGATGAGAGTCTGACCTTGCGCGCTCACGTGGCAGGAGGCTGGGAAATATATTGGGTGAAATCCTGGCTCGGCTGAAGTCGGTGGCAAAATTCCCGTTGACTTCAGGCAGGTCTGTGATTTCACCAGTTACATTTTTGGATGTCAGGGCAGCAACCCAGTACCAGATCCTGCTCCAGCCTCCCAGATCTGTGTGGAGCCCCCTGTCAGGGATCAGTGACACCTCCAGAGCACCGATATGTTCCCTGGCAGGCTCACAACATGCTAGCGGGCCCAGGGAGGGCGAGCAGGTTGAAGGAATCTCCATAAATGTGTCACCCAAAACAGAGTGGAAAGAGAGAAATCTGATGATTTGAGCAACTCCTGTGTTACTAGGGACTGGATTACTCTGCTTGGTGGGGGCCGGGGGGGCACTGCTGAAGGCTTTGAAAACAAATATACTTAATCACTGCAAGAGCTTGGTGACTCATTGTCCTGTGAAAAGTCTCTTCCGACAACACAATGGCATCTGAGAAGAATAGATAGAAGAGATGCTCAGAACAAAGAGATATTGAAGGGAACAACAAAAGGAAATGAAACCAAGGCAATTAATCTATCCACACTGTTACAGAACAATCCCGTGGTACTGTCTTTGCATGAATCCAAAGACTGGGAAGTGCTAAAGTCAGTTCATAATCCTCTGACCAAAATCATGGGCTTTTATCCACGTCCTGCTGAAGCAAATGAGAATGACTTTGGTGCAGCAATGAGAGCATATTGTTTTAATGTATTGTTTTTGCTATTCTTAAAACAAAAATACTTTCTATAAGTAAGATTTTGTAAGTCATAGTTGTATTCACTGCTGAGGACATGCTGGGAAACATCTACTCAGGACCAGTTTTAGGTGACAGTTGTTCTCTGGGAAAAGTTGCTAATGGCTCTGCTGGAGAGCAGCACAGATGGAAAATACACAGAGCTTGTTTTTGATGACAAGATGCAGGAAAAAAGGTAAACCCAGAAGGTAATTTCTCTGGGGTTTGCAAAGTGTAATTTTCTGACCATGTCCTGTACAGAATAAATCCTTATGTCATTATGATCACATCCGAGTATTTGAAGTAAAAAGGTTAGTGTTTAGTGCAGCTTGAACTTGAATAGTAATGCCAGAGATTAGACATAATCCAGCATCTAAATTGCAAGCCATAAATCTCACTGTTCACATCACAGGAATGAAGAATATTAAACACATCCCCAGAAAGTCTTCCTCATTCCTAAATATGATAAATTAACACCTACCAACTTCTTAGACAAAACAACAGCAAACCTTGAATGAGCCATGACCTGGTCTCTCATTGAGGAATCCAGAATTGGTTTGCTTTGAGAAAATAAATTCTTTCTAGTTACCAAAAATCACAGCTATTTAAATATCACCGACTGCACAACCACAGATGAATCCTTGCTACTTGATGCATACTTGAACAGAGAAACACTGCCTGTTTTTGTTTACAAATAATTAAAAGCCCCACCTGTAAAATCTGCCTTGGTGAGTTTACATTGCTCAAATGATTTTCTCCAAACCTGACTTCTTTTGTAGTGTTGAAGCCTGAAGTCAAAAAAGTTCTGCATGTTTATAATCAACAACTCCTAAGACCAGCTTAGTACATAATCACCTTAGTCCAACACACACATGCACAGGCAAGAACATGCAGAATCAGAGCTCATCTTGCAAGGCAGGAGATGCTGGAATGCTAATATATATGACCAGAAAACACGTTCCAGTGCGTTAAAATAGTTTTAATCTTCAGGAACAATCTTGTGCTCCTCAGAACTAAAACTAGTTAACATTTGAGACAAGGAAGGTTGTTGAATTGCACTGGTAACAGCTTAGCACTCTTAGACCCAGGAAAAGCGGTGGCAAGAAACACATCAGCTCCCCCCACACCGGTCCGAGCAAGCCAGAAGTGGATTCTTCTCAGTGCTGCATGTTAGTAGAGCTCTGTGCATTTGTCAATCTTTTTCCTTAGCTTCTTGCATCAAAACAACAAAAAGCCTCACAAAAAGCTCCCACAGAAAACCTAACCCAAGTTGCAGACTACATGCATCAATCCTGTCCTAATGCAATGATAAAGGCACCCAGCTAAGTGGCAGCAACCCAGGAGATGCACATGGCACGTCTGAACGCAATTTCTCCTACAGCTTTTGGTCTGGACATATCACAACACAAGCTTTGTGCAACTGTAAGTCACCCCGGGCGCAGAGATAGTGCTCACAGCCGCAGAACTACAAATGCACGCAACAAAACATGCACTTTTTGGAGTACGAGTTTAAAAAAAAAAAAAAAATCAAACACCAACCCCCCCCCACCCCACAAGAAACCCACCCAAAACCAACGAAACAAAAAAACAAAACAAAAAAACCAAACCCAAACCCACAAAAAAACAACCGAACAAAAAAAATCCCACTCTAAAAACTTTCCATGATACTGCTGCTTTTCCTTTGTGAAACATATTCCCCTTCAGTCTTATGTTTTCCACTCTTGTTTAGCCTGGGGTGAATGTGTCAGGAGGAGGGAGGGAAGAAAGAGCTCCGGAAAGAGAGGAAGCACTTGAGAAAGCAATGGTTGAGCTGTTTTCAAAACAGAATTTTTTTTATTTTTTTTTTTAAAGAGCAAAACAAAACCCCACGAGTACTCCTACAAATTACATTTTCTCAGCCTTTTAAAATAAAATTAAAAGGACAGCAGTAATTCCCAGTGGGTGGCGGACAGACTTGCTGTTATTTGTGTCTAGCGCACAGACACCTAAATCCCCCAGCATTGTCTGAGCGAGTGAGCACTCAGCACGACGCTGCAGAGCAAACACTAGGTAACAAGTAACCTTAAGACCTCACCACCTAAAGCAGACGAGTGCACGAGGGGGAACAGCACGGTTGCCATCTTCACGACAGAGAAATAAGACACAGAGAACAGCTTGTCTGAGGTCAAAGAAGGAATTGCTGGCAGAAAGAAGAGCAAACCCCAGCCCTCCTAAGTCTCGTTACATCTGTCTTCACCATAGAAAACAAGCTTTTGCTGCGGAGGGAAAGAACTCGGAGCTCAGACCCACATCTATGCAAAATCCATCTCTCTACATTATTTGTGCATGCACAGTGGAGCGTATTCCTCAGACGGGCAACGTGGGTCAATATTCCTGTATTTAAGATGCCAAACTGGGCAAGCATTTTAATACACCTATAGCATATAATTCTGTTACATCCTGGGACCACTACGAGGAAGACTCCACTTATCTACACAAGCCTCTCAGTTACACAATGCTACTTAAAAGCCTACAGTCCATCACCACAGGCCATGCTCCAATGCAGGCTCTACACGCACCAGACCTCCCCTGAGCTCCTTGCAGCTGCTGAGTTAAAGCTCTTGGTGAAGACTTCAACACAGGCAAAAATCCCTCCATACTGTTAACTGGTCACCAAAGTGCCACCTATTCTAAGATGGAGGTGTTACAGGACTGACACATGCCAATGCTGTGTCTCCTCCTGTTTATCCTCCATAGAACCTTAGGCAGAGCATTGATATTGCACCTCACACAAGCACTCATGGGAGCCCCACTGCAGCACAATACCTTGAGTGTCAGTGTCTGCTCCACACTTGGTTTTGGTAACAGGACAGGTCTTCAGTCACCTCGCATGAAACCAAGAAATGAAAGAGCTGCTGTTGCAGGTGGTCTTATCAGTGGCACAAACTCCCAGGGTTCCCCCTGGTCATGGGCTAATAAATTGACTTAAACTGTGCCACCTGTAGAAGTTAACTACGCACGTGCCTTTGCTGGTGATTTCTCAACCACTCTGGGATCAGCTGCTGAATAAACACCAAATTTAGTTGGGTGCATTTGTTCTGCTGGGTTAAACCCCAGACATTTGTCCTAAAGGCACAGCAATATAGCTGGTTGCTATGGCTTTTTCTTAAGCACTGTTTAGGTGGAGGTGAGTGCCCTGCACCTGTGGTGTGTGGGTGGGTGCATGGGTGGCTCTTTGCATAGCGAGTGCAGATGTTTCTAATGAGAGCAGCAAACGAGCCAGGGCACCGCCGGAGACCTGCCTCCCTGGCTGTGTGCTTTCCGAGGCACGCATCTGGATTTGGGCTTTGGAGCATGCCCTGGATGTCTCAGAGAAACTCCCTTTGAAATGCTGTTTTCACACAAATAAAGAAATGAAAAACCTTTTAAAATGATCTCCCATTAAAGTATGAAAACATTAAAATAACAGAATTGGTTAGAAGTGCTTATTTTGAAAGAAAAAAAATGCCATCGTATTCCACATTTGACCAGAGTTGATACATTTGACGACTTAACAAATGTCAACTTTAGAACAATCTGCTTTAAAAATGTTGATGACTTTTTCCTTCATATTTTTAGAAATAAAACTCCTTTTCCTCCCAAATTAGTTGCAGATCAATCCAGAGGAGAGGGCAAAATACATATGTGTTAAAACATACATGGTATAGCTCCATGGTAAAATTCAGCAGCTCCTGCTTAGCTCCAGAAATCTTGTATCATGCTATTGCCCACACACTGACCTCTCAAAATCGAACCTCTAACACTGTCTACCCGTACCATAGACCACTATATATTAGTATTTCTGGATACTTTGCCAGTCCACCCTCTACTTGTTTGGAGCAGAGAGTAAGCAAAATGAGATGGTTTAGGCAGATGCTAACATGCTCTGAACTAAGTTTAAAGTCTTGGGACAGTAAAATACTCTTCATTTATAGTGTAGCGCTTCTTCCACAGTTCAGGCATAGTTCAGTCCCAGTCACAGAAATAATACTCTGATATTGTAACAGAAAAAAAAAAAAATGTATAGACCTACTTGTTACAGCAGCCAGATAAGCCCTTTAAGGCCAGGGTAATTTATTGACTACGCTGGAACGTTTATGGGCTAATCAGCCAGAGCTGCAATGATAAAGATTTTATGGACATCGAAGAAATCACGCAGATGAGCAGCCTGGCAAAACACATAATGTCACACAGCTTTGAAGACCACTCATCCAACACCAGGAAAATATAGTGCTCCGAGAGCTGGGGCTTTGGTGGCAGTCAAAACAGCGCAGCAAACAACTCTTGCCCTGCAGTGAGATGGGTGCAGGGAAGCTCCTGCAGCCTGACCTCAGCCACCAGTCTTGGCTGGCAAATGTAAGACATGAAAACATTAAGTTTTGTTTGGATGACAAATAGTTGCCACTGAAGCACAAAGGCACCAGCCCAGCGAAGCAAGCTCAAGACTGCTTGGCCCAAAGATAGATGGGTTCCTGATTTTCATGTATTTCAGGAGCAAATCCTTCCTGAGATTAAAAAACACTACGTCAACCCTGAATTTTTTTTGATTGAAGTTAGCCAAAAGAGGTAATTGCCTTGTTCTCTCAGCAGTGATGGTTTCGTGGTAACTCTTGAAGGTAAGGCAAGATCTGCTGCTGGAGGGCACACAACTGGCTGCTGTTGGGAGTGGGAAGAGCAGAACAGCAGGTCTGGCCCCAGAATGAAAAGGATTCCAGGAGACCCGGTTGATTTTCAGGGACAACCTTCTCCACACTCAAGAATGGTGCATCCCACCAAGCAGAAAAGCAAGCAAAGGCAGCAGCAGCTACATGGATGAACAGGGAGCTCCTGACAAAACTGAGACGTAGAAAGGAAGCATACAAGAGGTGCAAGTAGGGATAGGTGACCTGGGATGTATACAGAGGGTGACCGGACACTGAAGCAGGTTCCCTAGTGGTGGTGTGCAGTCTCCATCCATGCAGGTATTCAAACCCTGACCGGACATGGCCCTGGGAAACCAGCTCTAACTGTCCCTGCTCAGAGCAGGGGTTGGGCACGACGATCTCCAGAGGTCCGTCCAGCCTCCGCAAGTTTGTGGTGTCAACTGAAAGTGCTGAGCACTGACGTGCATGTGAACTGCCACCCCACTGGTGTGCCGAAGGCGCCTGAGTCAGAGCAGCTGGGAAGGTGCCTCCATCCACACCATCCGGGCCCACTGCCTTCTCGGGAGGGTCAGTGTTTATGGCTTGTTTTTTTCCAAGTGCAGACAGACACGGGTGGGAATGCCCTGCCTTTTGCACAACCATCCCGTGGTCAGAGCTCTCAGCTGTGTGTGGGGAGCTCTCCCAGGACTGTTTATGTATTTTACAATAAACAGTCTTGGGATAAAAGAAAACAAAACCAAACCCAAGCGAAATAATCTTGGGAGTTGGGATGAGAAGCCAGGAATCCTACCTGCTGGCTGGGTGCTCCGGGCGCTGCGTTACAAAACCCTTTTCCTTCATCCCCTGGCACCGTGCATCTGTGGTCGGTGCTACACTGCTGCTCCGTTCCCGTCAGGGGGGTAGAGGGTGCAAGAGGAGAAACAAACCCCACCTTTCCTTTCCTTCCTCCTTCCCAGTGTGTTCTCCTCCTTGGTTCCTAGGGAGCTCTCTGAATCCCTCATCTGAGCTGAACAGAGGCCCTCAACTTTCTCAGCCAAGCCTTTAACCTTGAGGCCATGCAACAGTATAAGCAGAAACAACTGAACACCTAAAAGACTCTGCAATATATATGTCAACTTTCCTGTTTCTTTTTTCCTTTTTCCATTTCCCTGCTATGCCTTACAGCACATCTTAGAGTGAAAGCAAACAGCTCGGAGATCTCTAATCCTCTCGCTGCTGTTCCTACGTTGTTACCTAAGGGCAGAAGGTCTGGCTCTGCAGCCGCACATTGCGTGTCACACCTCAGCGTACTGATTTAGCAATAGCCTCCTCTGATTTACGGGTGCAACTGACATCAGAAGTGGTTCCTGTACAAAAAAATACATGATAAAATGCAGCACAGTCAGTAGAAATTAATTTAAAGCCACTAAACCTCACCAGGAGCAGTCTTATGCTTCGAAGTTAAGCACATGCTCCAGGGTTTTACAGGTATTTAAACACAGCTCAGCACTGTGCTGCCCAGATTTTCAGGTAGTGCTTTTAAAGGTGTTCGATCAACGACAATTGTAAATTGAAGGTAAACATGATTTTCAAAAGCTTCTCAAACAATGCTTTCCTTGCTCTTGGTAGGAGTTAGTACCCACTTCGTCAGAGCTTCGGGTGTTTCCTCTGACTGAATCAGGAAATTTAAATCCTGGAATGAACTGGTGCCAGGCATAAAAAGCTCAAAGGTTAGTCCCTTGATGGATCTGGACCTAGGTGCCTTCTGACAATCTCCCTCTGCACAGCCAGGAAAGGTGGCCTTCAGGCTTAGCAGCACTGAGCAGGGAATACCCAAACATGCGGCTCAGGGACCTCGCGCAGGTTTTTGACCTGTAGTGGTACTGAAGGACATGCATCTAAAACACCAAAGAGAAAATGCTCACCTTGACCTAAAATCTGTACTCTCTGGGACAGACACTTTGGGCCTCTTAATTCATTTAAGTGCCTGCTGATATAGCTCATTAGAGAGAGAAAAATCAGGTGGGAAACACCTCACCCAACACCAACCTCTGCACCAGGGTTCATCTTCCAACCTGCCTTCATGGCCAACAAGAGAAGGCTTTTTAGGGGGTGATTCAATTTGACTGATTTTAGGGCGAGCTGAAATGACGCCCACGTCTCTGCACCAGGAGCATCATGGTGTCATGTAGCTCAGAGGATCAGCCTCTGTAGGTGGATAAATTTAGGTGAGACAAATTCTCTCCCTCCTGCAGGGATCCCATATTCTATTGAAATCAAGCATGGTTAGCCACCCTGATGCTTTGGATATCCCACCAGTCTCCGCTATTGATTTTTGCACAAGGAAACACCCATTTACACAGGACCTTTCGTCTTCCTATGTGTCTGCTTGGTATTTGATTTATTTGGGCACCAAACGATGTTCCACAGTATGGGTAGAGCTGGCTGAAATTTCTCATGGAAATACCTGTACATCAGACACAACTTGTAAATACACATATATATGTGTGTATGTATTAGAATAGAATTCAATGAAAACCAGAAATCCAGTAAAACATGTTGACTGTCAAAAAACATTGAGATTTTGCACTTTCTTTCCGTTTCTGAAACACTGAACGCACAAATGTTTTTTACATTATTACTAGGATCTGTCATGCTCTCCCCCCTCTTTTTTTTCCCCACTGGAAAATGCAGAAACATTGGAAGTATTTTGACATGTTTTGATTGCCTTTCACATGTCACACTGTTTTCCATTCAAAAAAAGCTGGAAAAGAGGAAAATCTTGAATGAAATATAGGAACCTGGAAATGCAGCTAAACCATGGCAATGCCACAACTGAATAAGGAAGCTAAAAGGTTTTGGTTTATAGAAACCAAAATATATAAATCTTTCATTTTAACATTTTGTTTTGTTAAAAAAAAAGTTTTCCTGTATTTCCTTCTCAGTCTGACGGGAAAGGAAAACTCCTGTGTTATTACTCTCTTCCTAGATCAGGTATGCCATCTGCAAAGGAAAAAGGTATGGAAACGCGTCTATAAACAGCCTAGCACTAATTGCAGTAATTTCCCCATGGCTAAAAATGGGTGTTGCAGGGCCTTTTATTCCCCTAAATTCTCTTCATCCTTTTCTTTAAATAGCCGAAGTGTGAATGTCGCTTGACATTTCTTTTTCTTTGGGGAGCAGTTATACCACCCGTGACCCTTGGCTGTGTCTCCCAGAAGCTGCAGTCATTTTCAGTTAAGGGTAATTGGCAGCAGAATACACTTTGTTCTGTATAGTGTTAAAAATGGGCTACTTTGTTTTGCCAACCTTCCTGAACTTCCTTTCAGTTCAATGAAGGAGTGCAACATTTGTATAAGAAAGAAATATTGTCTTCAATGGGAAATGTATTCCATGTGTGTTATAATTTATATTATGACAGATCTTTCTAAACTTACAATATTGTTATTCACCGGGTGGAAAGAAGCTTTATCAACTTCTTTCTTTCTTTCTTTTTTTAAATGTGTTCTTTGAGGCAACCATAATTTTTATTTGCGGAAATATGTGATAAATTTGAATAATAAATTTATATTAAAACTCCCATTTGTATTCAATTTCCTTCATAAATCTGGGTAAGATGTCAGCTGAGCGGTTCCTATATAAAATATTAGAACAAACATTGCCTGTCTAATTGAAAAATTTGTCTTCATCAAGGACCTGGAGCTGAGCTTAAGAATGAAAGATGGAGGCTTTATTTAATGCAGTTCTGCCTCGACTGTCATGAATGCTGTCTTTTTCTTCCCCTTCACCACCTCACCATAAATAGCAAAGCTCTATTCCCTAACTGGTCTTAAAGGCAGAAACACAAAGATACGCAGAGAAAGGAACGGTCGCTGGTGTCTGTGGAGTGGTTTAACGTACTTATGTTCCCGAGCGTTAATCCTCCTGCACTTAAAGGATGGGAGTTGCAATCCCTACTGTATTGGCTGGCCCGGGTTCAAAATTTACAGCTAATGTAATAATCTTCCAGGGTCACCCCATGGGGTCATTCCTGCTATCATCAGAGGATGTAACTACAACAGTGGGGAGAGATAAAGGTGAAAGCAGAAAAGGAAATGAAAAAAGGAGGCTGGGAGGCTTTTGCAGACCAAGGAAGAAAAAAGAGGAAAGGAAGGGGGGAAAAAAAAAGAGCGTATGTGTGTTTTCGGAACCGCTGGGATTTCCCTTGCTGGTTTAAAGCTCAGAGAGCAAGTGTGAAAACCTGCCAAACCCACCAGCGTCCCCTGATCCAGCCAGGCTTTCACAAGAGCGACTGCAAAGTTGGTCACGGATTGAAACGGAGACGGGGGAATAAGCAGCCCCTGGAGCACACGAGGGCGAGAGCCAGCGCGACTCCGGGTGCCGCCTTCGCCGGGCGCCAGAGGGGAGCTGAACAGAGCAGCACCCCAGCCCGGGGACCTGGCCGGAGGGCGCCTGCTCCACTCACGGGGGGACGCGGGGCTTGGCCCCGCTGAACTTCACGGAGGTGCAGCAGAGGCAGCAGGACCCTCTTAGTTTGCTCTACCAGAAATAAAATGCCCAAGTGATAAAAGTTAAAAATTGCTCTGATAATTAAAAATTCAAGGAGGTCTCTGAAGCTATTTCAAAGTTCACGTGTAAGTATGCGCATAAGGCTTTTCTTTGTTCCACTGAGGAAGCACAGAGGTGAATGAATGAGATACAGCACTGGTTTTTATAGAGCAGTCAACAAAGGAGATAAAGCCCTACTTTTCTAAAGAATCCTCCCCAGGGCCTAACAAACAGCTCGGGGAGGGTGGAGGCTTTGGTGCTATGGATGGGGAGGAGCTGTATCCAGATGTGGACTTCGCTGGCAGCAGACAGATTTGTGCAACACTTTGAGCTGCATCAGGTCAGAGATATGGCCCTGGCATCTCCAGCAGATGTGAGCAGCTGTTGGGGTGCTAATCCACAGCTCTGGAAAACTGAGTTCAGTTTTATCCCATAAGACACTTTCCCTGCCACCTTGTTTAAAGCACTCAGCTCCTCCACACCTTGGATTTTGGTTTTCTGCAAAACATATTTCATCTACTTTCAGCTATGATCCTGGTGCCACCACCACAGAGTGAAGGATCTTTGCAGTGACCTCAGTGCTGCTTTGTGTCCAGCCTTAAGCAAAGGGGCAATTTGAGTAATACGGAGGAATCCAGACAGGAGGAAGAACAAACAACTGTCAAGGAGAAGTAAGAAGATGTAACTTGCATGAGAAGCAGTATTTCAACGTAAGCAGTGGTCATGGGACTACACTGATGGACACTAAAGGTGGGCAGAACATCAGTATTAATAATTGTCACGTATTGCTTAGTCCTGTGGCCACTGAAAACTTTATCTTCCAGCTTTTTGAAGGAAATTCTGGACCCTCAAGCACCAAAGAAATGATGACATTTCAAGAGTTCAATCTGTATTTGGGACTCTTCATGCACCTCACCAGCATCTTTGCGAAGGGAGGAGATGGAAGCAGAGCATCTATTTTAGCGTGTCAAACTCTCCTTTGACTCAAATATCCCCCTGCCCCGCTGTAAAACTCCTAGTAAAGTGAAGTGTTAGTACATTAGAAATGCAGGAACAGGGAACTGATGACTTCAACACTAATGTTACAACTGGTGTAAAGAAAACCACAGACTAATGAATCTGTCAGAAA
>VZTL01052989.1:3309-31100 GCA_013400535.1 Scopus umbretta | reverse complement strand
AACACAAACCAGAAAGTAATTTCTAAATTAAACGTTTGAAAACAAAGCTACAATTGTAACTACAAAGAGTTACAACTACTCCAATAAAAATGCCACTCTAGGTTGTACACACCACTGAAGTTCCTCAGTAATCAAACCAGTGCTACAGAAATTTTATGGAGCTGGAAATCTAGCTCCCTCTCTACTCACCACCTTTGGTAGGAACCTGGCCCTAGTACCATGGAGTTCCTTCAGCAGATGCGATTATTTTGTCCTCCTCTGGGAGCATACTCTGAGATACTAAATAAAAATGAACAAACACTAACTCTTACCCCATTTTCTAATCACGCATTCCTTCCAGCCTGAGAAGCCTTCTTGCCATACACAAGATTTTTACCACAAATACTTTAGAAATCATGTAATATGAGCAGTGTTCACCGTAAGCATGTTTTACTAGATTCATAATTTCTAGCTCTCTACTGGATTTTCACAAAAACCATATCCACATGTAACACATTACTGACAAAGATGACAGCGTTGGCTTTAAAAGTGCTTCCTATGTTTCAAAATCCCACCTTCGTCAGTTTTGCTGCCGTAGCCACTACATACAGGAAAAACGTTTGCTGTGTCTCAATTTTTTTGCCTGTAAATAATACTGACCTACTAGTGAAATAGAAATACATGTCCTTTTCATTTTTCCACATGCTACATTTCCAGAAAAAATATCTTACCTGAAATCCAGAATCCAGGATCATGACTGGCTTGCAATTTCACAAGACCAGCAGCTAGTCTAAATGGGCACAGCTCCAATACAGTCAAATGGGCTTTATGAGATGAAAGTGCGTTCCTTACTCCAACTCAAATCAAAAACAAGGATTTGAAAAGAATTTCCACTGAACTGCAATTGCTTTCTTTCATACCTAGTGCAATAGTTACTACAAAGTAGTAACTATTCTCTTTAAAGAGAAATACTTTTCACTCGAGCTTTTAAATTCTGCAAAGAGAACAAATTCATCCATGTTCCCCAATGGGCGAGTAATTAGGACACAGAAAGTGAAATCTTTATTGAATTACTGGCCTCACTGAAGGCAATGATAACAACTCCTTGGTTTTGTAAGAATTTCACCACATTAGATTTCCCTTAGGAAGACTACACAGCATGTGGTAGAGCCCTGTTTCATTATGTTTGATAATAGTGACAATAATATAAAAATATACTGGGGATCCCAATAGGCAAGTGTAGTGACATATATTCTGTAAGACGCAACCATACTTCAAAGCATTTGTCCTAAAGCTCAGAACTAAACAAAGCATGTTGGGCCTAACCAGCCTGATTGCCTTCCATAATGAAATGACTGTATTTGCGGGCAAGGGGAGGACAAGCACTGTCATCTACCTTGACATTAGCAAGGCTTTCAATGCAGTGCCCCATAGCATCCTTCCAGAGAAACTGGGGAGGTATGAACCAGATGGGTGAACCACAAAGTCAGTGAGAAGCTGGATGGGTCTTTTGGCCCAAAGGCTAGGGGTCAATGGTTCAAAATCGAATTGCAGTCAGCTACAAGTGGTGCCCGTCTCCAGGCAGCCAATTTTGAGGCTGATCCTGTCTAATGCCTCAAGTGTTTAACATTGATGACCCACATCATGGGACAGAATGAGCCCTCCCGAAGCCCATGGAGAGGCACCCAGCTCGGGCTAGTAGTGGATACACTAGAGGACCAGGCAGTCATTCAAGATCTCAGCAAACTGGAGGAGTGGGCTGACAGAAACCTCATGAAGTTTAACGAGAAGTGTAGAGTCCTGTACCTGGGATGGGTCAACTCTATGGGCTGAATTAGCAAGATCACAGCCAGCAGGTACAGGGATGTGATTATTCCTCTCTGGTCAGCACTCACAAAGCCACAGCTGAAATCACATGGCTCTGGTTTTGGGTCCCCAGTACAAAGAGGAAGATAACAAACTGGAGCCTGTTCAAATTATATACTTACAGCATTGACAGCCTAAATTTCCATGATCAGTCTAGACTCATTTTATAGTTTATAGAGAGAAAAAGGCATTTATCAGCTATAATTCATCTCACCCTAAGGTAGGCATTTAAGGTGAATCATGATCGAGGAGTACCTGTTCCTCTTCAATGACTTCAAAAGGATTTCACACAAATTGCTCAGATACCAATAGCCACATCTGACACATCTAACGCTGTCAGAGTAACCCCCCAGGGTGTCTTGCATTATACCTGAAAAAAGAGAGATCATTTGCAGAGTAAATATCAACATAAAGTCTGAACTCCACTTTTTATCAAATTTTGACCAAAGTTAAACACACCAACCACAGAACTGAGCTCAAAACTTCTGCTTGGGAGAAGAAGCGAAAATTAAGCTCAAATACAATTGTACTTTCCTCCTCAAGGTGAAAAAATGTAAGATTAAAATTCCAGGTATAAAAAGAAAACTGAGAAGTAGTTATATGGCAATATTACAGGAATTATTTTTGTAACATTAAACACATAGATAAAATGACTTGCACAAACCTCTTACCAGAGTAGTACAGAACTCTGATTAGAGTTCTTGAAAAATCTTATCTGTGTGTCTGTGGATCTCTAAGACAGTGACTGTGGGGTTTCTGTATCTCATCTATTTATAGGGTCTTTAAGCCCATTAAGAGATTAAAAACAAGACACACAAGCCATTTAGCACATGTAATCTCTTTGCCATTTCTGCAAATACCACATTATTTGTAGATTTGTAAGTGTAAGGACACAGACGTAAATCCACTCCCTAGCCAATGCATTATGCGCAGCAATGCGTATACTAGTGCTCTAGTCTGAGGAGTTGTTGCCTGTTCCTAAAGAAACACAGCCAAAGCATTGACACAGGTAAAATATGTTACCACCTGCCGGCAGGACCAGAAGCTGCCAAAGCTTCCAGAATTCCTCTACTACTCTCACTGCACACATGAAAACACATTAAAGTGTGAGGTTATCAGGATCACCTGAAGCATCAAACACAAATGCCACACCGACTGAACTGCACTGCTGGAAACGTACCTTGGGGCACCGCTGCGTAATTTGACGTTGGTGTCAGGTTGTGCGTCTCGAAAACAGTGATGGACTGATTAAAACCTTGATGAAAATTATGTCATAAACTGCACTCAACATCTCAAACAATTTAAGACTGATGTCTAAACTGTCTAAGGGACCAAAGACTGCTTCTCATCTCCCATGGCTCCCTCTCTGACATATCCATATCATAAGACCACCATTGTACCATTTCTCCCCCAGTGCCCTGGTTCCCACAGAGAGGAAGCTATGACTGGGGCAAGATGTAGCACGCTGCAGCTGAGACAAGTGGGACACCAAGAACACAGGGCTTGTCCCAGGTACCCCATGAAGCACTCAAAACAGAGAGACTGGAGAGTGCATAGAGGCCAGAGCCTTCTCATGAAAACAAATAGCTCTGCCCTACCCCAAGAACCGATGGTCATCAGGATACTACTACAGGTCTCAGCTACAAGAAATTCACATCTCAAATGCCTGGCATCGTACCTGGACCACCTTTGTAAAACCTATTTTGCTTGAATTTTGCTGCCTCTTGCTAGACTTAGTGAAAAGATTGCAAGTTCAGAAGTCTATCCATTTTTTCCCACCATACTAAGAGAGGTGTTTCCTCTCCATACAGACTTTGCTTTCTCTCACATCCTCAGGCCAAGCTACAACCACACAACTGGAACATGTTAAGTCACTTGAACTATATTCAGTTAGCAGGAGGTTAACCTGTTTAGGGGAAAGAGCACTTTTTTGCATGTTAATGCTCTGAGCATTGGAGATAATTTATATTACGTTATATTTCTTGGTGTTTTTTCAGAGATAATAACTACACTTCTATTGTTGCAGCACACATGTTCATGTCTGAGCCATGCCTAAATGACTAAGCTATGATAATGCTGGCAGTGGAACTGCGTTAGCACTAAGTACAACAGGTTTGTTGAATAGCTGTCCTCCTCTGGAGTAATTGGTAGTACTGGAAGTCTAACTTCCATTTGCCTAATAACAACTACAACAGCCTAACAGATGTAAGATACGCTGAGCATAACAGAGGAGCACCTTCCTGTAAGATGTTTCAGGGTGCTTTATGTTTTGAGACCATTCAAAAGGAGCAAACAAAAGGAAGATCACACCAATGCATTTCCATATGATTCTGTAGGTCAGCTTCAAAGACTTCAAAAATTAATGAAAGGGGGTTTAACAAATTCAGCATGGAAATTTGCCATTTCCCTATGACAAGAAAAATTGTAAGGATGTGATGATATGCAATTATTAATATTGTATTCAATCCTAAATTTTAATATCAAAATTTAAACAGGTTTTCTAATAACATGGAAAAAGTCTGTATCTCAAAGAGAAATCTAGCCCAAGATACCCTTGTGAGTACTATTGTCACAAGTTCTGCCATTTCTTTTTAGCCCATGAACAAACCCTCAGGTGAGAGGAGTACATTTTCACTTTAGCTGATTACTGCTGTTTGTCCAAATCACAAGGCCACCATCAATCAGAAAATAATACCATTTAATGGCTAGAGGTAGTAAAAAACAATTTCATGGAAGACATTTTTCTCATTCTTGTGAAATGTCTATAATAAATTACCCATTTACCAGGCAGAGCTATTCAGGAATGACAATGTATCACTAGGCTAGCTTAAATATGAGAAAACTGTTCATGCTGTGGAACAGTAGATAGCTGTTTGGGGGTATTAAAAGAAGGAAGGTAAAGAAGATTCTCCAACTACTAATGAATTTGCAGAATTTGCTGTCAGACAAGAAAGAATTCAGTATCCAAATTTCGTCTGTAGAAAGAGCATGAAGAACCTTGGAGACACAAGGGATACTGCCACCATCTACGGTCATTTAAAGCAATCGTGATTACATCACAAGTACAGCTTGTCCAAATTGGCAAAACATATTTTGCACAGCTTTTGGTAACTGTGCAAAGCCGCAAGCCTTAGAGCATCAAGCCTTTGTGTGAAAAGACAATTCCACATTTGTCTGAAACTCCATACATTGGTGAATTATCTGAAGCGTGACACACAAGAGCTACAACAATACATTAGTCATGTAACCACAGACAGAGGCCTGACAAGTTCATCAGAACACTTGACATTAAGGGTCCTTGCAGTAACTCTCATTGCCACTGCAGAAGCAGCAAATATAAAAAATATTCCCCAGTTTCAATAGGAACGCAAAGACTGTCATGCAATAAGAACATACGAAGGAGTTTTTCCATCATATATAACTGATTGAAACTTTATCTAGTAGAAGTAAATTACTGTAATGTTACTTTAGTAACATTAAAACAGGAACCTTGTCTGGCATCTCTCTAAGATCCAGACCCCCTGTTAAGAGGGACTATACAGCCAAGATTATTTTAGTATCTTTTTATTTATATAGAGAGTTCTCCCTTTCATCCCAGCAAAATGCAACAAAAACACACAGTCTTTGCAGTGTATGAATGCAAGGCACCAAGTCATTAACTGTTCTTCTTCCATGGCACTATTATGGGATGTTTTCAACAGAAAATACGTTGGTCACTGGTTGTGCATATGACACTTGCTAGCTAGTGGCCAGACACTGCAAAAGAGATGGTCAACTTGCAGAAGGCCCTTTCCATACTGCTGAACGAGGTTCAGATAAGGGAAACGAGTGTAAGTCTTATCAAAATTCTGAAGTCCCACCTTCCCGTATCTCAAATACAGAGCCAGTGAGAAAGTTAATGCAAACCACAGAGCTGAAAGACCCTGCAGTACATTAAAGTTGATCTACCCTTCTCTGGTAAAAATCAGCTCAGGACACAGTAGCTTTTTATAATCACAATTCCACCTTCAGCTGTGCTGGGACATGAGGTTAAGGTTTTTCCCCCTCTAAGTGCCTCGAAGTGGTGTGAAGAAGTAAGGGAGTGCCTCAGTGCACACATGAAAGGTGACAAAAAATAATGCATGCCACCTAACTCCCCCCTGCCCACTTAAAAATCCTTCTGTACATAACAACCATCTGCCAGCTGTGAAGAGAAATAAGGTACTATCCCGATTACTAGTGTACAATCTTATTAGTGCACTTGTACCAAATAAATAGGACATACGACTTGTATACACAATTCAATAATTAAGGTAAATTTGATCAAGGAAGGAAAACAGTAGGATGCTGATACTACCATGTGTCCTGTCACTCCCCAGAAAGGATTAAAAGCCAAAGCAGATTCTATGAGAAACTGAGAAATTGACTACTGCATCGAGATTAAATAAGTTCCAATGGCTTTAGCGTCCTAGGAGAAGATGGAAAGTAAGTGAGGAGAGGAATGGAAGTGATTTTTATATAGTTAGCTTCATTTGCCTGATGTGTTTGCTGCACCTAAGACACACTTTGAAACAGGACCACCACACTACGCCTAAAGTTGGTGGTTTTCCCCAGAGTTCCACTTTAAAGCACGTACTACAGCTACACCTCCAGCATTTCAGGTCAGAGCTGGGAATACGGTCTTGCCCTCAGCACGATGAACGAGGATAATGTGCCAAATCTGCCCCAGACTTGAGCTCCAGTAAAAATTGCTAAACGCAAAGTACAGCTGTCTGTGGTCAAGCCCCAGGTGTTTTGTTCAAGTAAAGCACGGATGGTCTTGAACTCGTAAGAAAACTGAATGTAACATTCATGTCACAAACTAGTCGCAAAAACAGCATTCCTACAATAAAAGCAGAGACGACAGAGTCATTTTTTTCAGAGGAAGATTAAAATCCTTTGATCAAACTGTACCTTTTGAATAAGTAAGAGATGGGTCTCAGTAACTAACTTTGAAATTTTGTACAAAATTTCATCAGAACAATGGGATATTACAAAATATGAATTATTGCCCACAAATACTTCTAGAAATGACATCAAGGTAACAATCTTGCACTTACAGCACTGGACATTTCTCTATAGCTTCTCTGAGCTAAAAAAAATGAGAAATTTTTTTGAAGTTCACAATGATGTAGGACTTCCAGAAGAATGGCTTGCTTTTAATACATTGAACTTGCCTGGCTAAGAATTAAGGTCAATTAATTTTTTAAAAAAAAAAGTCAATATCATGGTCAGAAGAATTCTTCAACGGTTTCAGAATAATCCCTAGCAAAACTTCAGATAAATTCCTCCTCATAAATAACTGGAGAGGCAACATGTCCAAGATAATGTAATACCTGTTACAGGTTTGCATCTATAAAACCTCTCTTCCCAGCCATACAAAACCCCTCTCTTACGTTACCTAGTAGTTTGCATCCTCCCAAGTTAACGACCCTATTTTGGAATGCTTTGTGTTGTCAGTGACATGGGCTTTAGTGCCACTCAGTGTTCAAATGACACAACTGCAGGGAGATGCTGTACCAGAACACCCAGTAGCACAATACGCAATGGAACGATACTTTATTAAAATAGCTGAATTTTAGAAGAGAGAATGATGTTGATCCTTCACTTGATCTCATCTTCAGCCTCAATAATTCTGTTTTGGAAAAGCGTAAAAGTCACAGTGGGGTTTTCAGAGGAACTGGATGTTCAGCCTAAAAAGATACATGAACTGGTAAACTGTCAAGGCCGTCACAAGTGAAGAAATCAACAGCAGAGAAGAAGGGGCAGTGAAAGAAGTTTTCATGGCGCAGGAGATGAGACAAAGTCAGAGGGAGCAACAAGAGACATTCAGCAAATATATGCAAGTGAGAGAAGGACAAAGTGAACACAACGAGAACGGGACAAGGAAACAAGCACAAGCTATTAGGAAAAGTCAGTAGGTTATCGCCGTCTTTTGGCTCACTTGGGGAAATACTTATCTTCACCGAAATGCAAATCAAATTCAGAGACATTACAGCCTAAGGGATGAGAAGCAATTTCATATGTTATATTTCTTCATTCTCTCTTTCTCCTTCCTGATTCCCATTAATTATTTTTGTTATTTTGGGGTGGGTGTATTTTGTTTTAACCTAAAAACCCCCTCAGAGAATACATTTGCGAAACACCTTGCCAAAATAATGGTTCTGCTATCAACATCCTTTGTAAATGAAAGGCAAACAAAACAACTTGCAGAGGGAAAAAAAAAAATGTTATCAGTTCTATTGACAGTAATTCCCACAACGAGAAGTATCTTAAGAGAGCTTTCCATAACATGAATAGGAGTTACAATCAGACCTAGCAAGATATCCTCCCAGGACAATAAATGTAAGAAAATTTAAAAACGTAAATGGAAACCAAAATTGAGTAGGAGATACTGCTTATTCTGAAAGAAAATAGTATTTGCCCAACCAGAGTAAGATGAAACTAAGAAAATACTGAGAATCAAGCGAGCCAAGATGATCATCAAATACCAGAAACAGAGACCATGTTTTGCACGGGGATGCTAAGACTGTCCATAGTCGGACTCTGTCACTCCCTGTCCTGCCAGCCTCACCTGACCTACACGAACACTCACTCTGATGAGCAGAGAAACACCAAAGGGCTGTACTGTGAAAACTGTTATTTACAATACATCAAGGTATCGCTATCACACACAACAAATAGCGTGCGACGTCGCAATAAAGACATTTCCTTCAGCAGAAAAGCCCGCAAAAAATTACCAATCTCGGGAATACAGAAGAGCAGAGACCCCCCCTCGGCTGGCTGGAGGACAACGCATGTCTACCAGAGGAGACGGGTTGCTGCAGCATGGCATCACAAAAGGGTGCTGAAGGAACACAAACTGTTTGGGGCTTGTATTCTCTTTTCTGCTTGAATTTATGTAAAATCCCTAATGAATAGAAGTTAATTAGCTACACTTAAGACTGATATACAACTACAGCCATAGGGAATAAACAGGTTCACCAGCTGCTGTATTACTCCAACTACACTGTAAATTGCTGCATGCTATTAACATGCTCTCCTGGCTTCCATAAAGAAAATCTTATTGAAATCAGTAGCACACATTTCCTATTTCAGTGAGACATTGCAAAATTAAAATGATATGTAGTAAAAACAATATGTGTGAGCCACCTGCTTACTGTATGATAGAATAGATTGGCATAGAATGACAGCTGCTGCACAGCCAACATTTCAGATACTGTACTACCTTGCCAACTGGACTTAAATTCACACATGATTTCCTTGACTAGCACTGAATGAATTTTTGCTGCTATAAATATGCATTGGCAATTGTGATGAATCATCCTGGATACTAAGGGTCACTTAATTCAAATACATCAAGAACTGCATGCAGTGCAAAAAGCCACCAGAGCAAACACTGGTGAGTCAGGACTGTTTTGATGACCTACATGTAAAGAACATGCCTTGACACATGATAAAGGCTTACCAATAATGAAGACAGCCCCTGCAGAGCCTGCTGGATACTCATAGCACAAAATGCTAGATGTTAAAACCAAAGAAGTAATTAATCATTGCACGCCTCCTCACGATAGCCTGGAGTCTGTGAGAGTTACCATGACCAAGACCTTACAGCCTTATTTAGGCACCTAGAACCAGGTTCAGATAGTCTAAACTCCACTAAGTTCTTACACCTGTCCTAGGCCTATTCTACATCTGCATTTTGTTCTTAGCAGACTCAAAGAAGGTTACAGCTCTACCCCTTCGCTGGGCTTTCTGAACGTGGTTCATGTGGGTCTCGGCACTGCTCAGTCACAGGGGTTTAGAGAAAGGCAGGCTATTTGATATTGCTTCTAATTCCCATTGATTTCAATTGGAGCCACGTGTCTAATCATGTTCACAGATCTGGTTTTGCTGTTTTTATGTTAAGAGGGGATGCCTAGAAACAGCAAATGTTTCTTTTAATCTAACTTTCTATGCTAACAGCTGATGTCTAAAGTCAGTGCTGACAGGAGCTCTAACAAGGAACCGCCGCTTTAGATTTCCCTGATAATAAAATATTCTTTGCTTATGTAATAATAAATAGTCTAGGTCTGCAACAGGAAATAATTTTATAAGGATGAATATGATTTACAGTTCGTCAACAAGCAATAATACTGTAGTGTTCATAAATGGGCAGGTTTGGGGTAAAATCGGTTATCTATTTTAACCAATTCAAATGCCAATATCCCATCTGCTAAGTCTCTTTATTTTATATCAGTCTGCCATTTTCTCTTAGTGGTAGCATCAATAAACATTGTTGGTAATCATCTGCTTGTGCTCTAATGTGGCATATTCAGTTTCATTGAACAAAGCCAGGCTGAAGATCCCCAGAGGAAAAAAAAAAAAAGTGATTTGTTTAGCTGTGATTCAGACCCACGCCTCTGATTTAAGAATGACTCAAAGCTGCGTCATCACCAAACCTGAACACAAATAGTTTTTATCATATACAAAGCTAAATGCTAATAGCAGCTATGTTTTATTTATTCCAAAGAAATTTTCAATTACATGTGTTTTTTCTCATTTTGCCAAGTGCAGTGGAACATACCAAAAAAGCCATCAGTTTGAGGAGATCACTAAAAACAATATTCCTATCTGATGAGGTGTAATAGGATTCCAGCTGGACAATACCACTTAGATTTAAGAAAGGGTTTGTTTTGCTTTCTCTCCTTTCAGATAGATTTGGAATTCACAGACATGAAAGGCTGGATAACAAAGCCTAGATTCAGGCTTCCTTTAGCCAGTATTTGCCGTAACATTCTTAAAGGCATCTAGCACATTCAGTCTGCAGCCAGAGACAACCTAAAACAGTATTACAAACGCAGGGTTTGCTTCTCTGGCATGGTAAAACTACAGTTACAATAATTTGGTTAATCACAGTCACTCATAGTTAAAACAGGCCTGAGAACCAGCAGTGGAGGGAATTTTAATAGGCCAATTACTCTGAAAAAGTAGGAGATGATAAGCCCTGGTTTGCACAGTAACTTCAAAGCCTCACAGTTTTTGAGTTCCCATCAGGTTTCTTGGGCTTGTAAGAAGAGCAAGGCAATGTGAAAGTTACATCCTTCAGCCTTAAGAAGCTTATCAGTATGACAGGGAGGATCTGAAACTGTCCAGTTGTGATATCAACCTGATAGACAGGTTACCAAAAAGGTGGAAGCTGGAATACCAGGCTGGCAAGGATCCCTCTGGGAATCACCTTAGTTTCTTGCCTTTTCTTGCTTCTTCAAACAAACTATCTCCACTAAAAACGCCATTTTCAAAAAAATCTGCATTCTCTGATGTGAAAACATTCCATTACAGATTATTGTCAGGACAGGCAGCTTGTCTCATGGGTCACCAGTCCCTGAACAGCCCCATGCTCCTGGAGGTCTTCTACATGCAGAGGTGGAGGACACAGAGCTCAGCACCACCAAGGACCAGGAGCTCCAGGGCGGCTGGAGCAGGCTGTAACCTGCAGGGTGTGAATTAGGCTAGTTCTGCCGTTAGGACATACCCTGTAAAATATAAGATTCCCATGCCTGTCAGCTAATATTGTACCCTGCCCTGGCATCGTAATGGCAACGGCTGTGAAGGCATCATCTTTGACATGAGACCTAAAACCAGACATGTTTATTGTTTCTATATTTGACACACCGATCTCGAGTTTGGGGAGGAAACAGTAACTTCTGCTAACGGAGATCAGAAACGTCTTTTGGGAGGTGGCACGTAAAACCACGTCCTCAGAAAAGAAGTTGAGCTTTTAGTGACAACTCTGATGTTAACAGCACTGTCCTCCCAAGCGAGTAGAACCCACTTTTCAAACGAAAGACTGCAAAAGTACAAACATACTAAGTTTACAAATTATATGCTTGTACATTTGAATCATCTGTATAGTCGCTGATGACAAAAAATGTACGACCTCGGCACAGAACTGCTGTTAAGGTATCAAAATCACCTAAGCAATCTACTACATTTATTCTTCAAATAATACTGTTTTCTGTAACATTTACACTGCGAATGTGTAATAAACAAGAGACAAAGTTAAATCTTTAAAATAGAATTTCCTCCCCACAGTTTATTTAAGTCGGATATTTAGGACTGAGCTTATCAAGCCAACTGGTAGGCACCCTGCACGAGGCATAGCACCTAGCACCGGCTCCCCGCGCGTGCTGAATCATGGCGACTGATTTTACAGGAGCCGGGGGTACGCTCACGTACATTACAGAGCAGGAGAAAACCTTCCATTATGACAGTCTCTTAAATAGAAAGTTGTTAGTAAACGAAGTTAAAAAGCAGTCGACCAATTATTAAATTACCTTAGAATAAAACGTGCTGTTTGCGCTTGAGCTAGCGCAGCACAAGTAAATATCTCTAAAAGAAAAAGCAAAGTCTTTCTTCTATGACAGAAACCAATTTGATATGGAAATGGGTCAACAGTTGCTTAAGATGTAGCACAGTTTTGATTTGATCTGCTATATTTGGACTCTGTATGAGGCGCTTCCAGTAACATCGGTATTGCTTATACATGAGACTTTTGCATAATCACTGTGTAAAGCATTAGAATTCCTCAAACCGAGAATGATTTTCAAAACGACTATACATATCTATGTTAATAATGTGGATACAACAGTATTTGCTGAAGAAAAAGAACAACTGTTTTCTAAAACAATTAGGACTCGTGATACGTTGCTTGGCAGACTATTGTTCAAAAGCCCACACAGTCCTTATCCAAGAGAAGCCCAAACGCATCCATGGGCGCCAAATTATGCATAACACTGAGCTCAGAATACACACTGGTCAAACAAGGAAAAATATAAAAGTAATCGGACATACATTTATTTTACAAACGAAATCCTGTAATTCTAGCAAACTGGGGTTTATATTGTTGCTTTTCAGACACGATCACAGTTTGAGTTGTTCTTGCCTTAAGAAAACAACCAGATTCCATTTTAAGATTTTTCTTTCAAGGATGTTGTATAACCACTTACTTCCACTGTCAGCTTTCCAGTCCACCTTGTTATTCCTATGCAGTATCACCACAGGGATTAAGCTACTTTCACTCCTGAAAACTACGAAAGATCATTTCAGCATGCTTACCACCATGTTAGGGAACCTCCCCCGGCCAGCAGTGAATTCTCCTTTTTACTTGCTCGGACTTCACTCACATATGCTACCGATACAGTCACATTGGTTCTTCTTTGCCCTTGCATTCTGCTGTCTGACCTTGGGAAGAAAGACACAGGTATGTACTATTTTCCTTTAAGTATGTAATAACAACGAACATAAGCACTCGCATCCTAAAAGCCCAGTGCAGGCATTTCAGATCAGTTATTGAGCCCTGCAGAGTCATCGTACGAAGGAATGTGACCTCACTCATGGATGAGGTCCTGGAAGCCCTCACAGCATAGGGCAATGATTAGCTGCTGGGCACAGGCAACTTTAAAAACCAAAAATTGTAGTGGCCATTTTCAATCAACCTCTGTATGGTATTTGACAGTGAAAGAGGACACGTTCAGATTACATTAGCACAGGTCATAACATTAGCATAATATCTCTGCAGAGACATAAGCGAGTTATTGTAGCCATAGTAAGCCAGAGATTTGCTGAAATCTACGGAAGCAGAAATTCCAGGTCTTCACAGAGAGAACAAAAGGAGACAAAAAAAACTCACCAGGCTATTTGTGATTAATAATAATGACTCTAAAGACAGTCTATTTCCGACTAATAATAATGACTCTAAAACCAACATGAATTAAAATTACAGGGGTTACTAACCTTTACAGAGCCCACATGAATATCCATTGGATTCCACTGTCCATTCTGTGTCTCATATACCAATAAAGGTGATGTTCTGAGAACAAAAGTCTCTACAACACGTATCTCTACAAGGGTACAGCCCATTCAGTCGAAGCATATTTTAACCTAATAATTCCTATAGCATATTGCAATTATTAGACTAACGGGTATTAGTGAAAACCAAACTACACAATCCTATGTCTGGCTCTGTAACAGATGTCATACATAATGTTTAACAAGTAGTTCGTGTCTCTTGACACCATTTTACCACTTGTAAAATAAGAATGCTTTGAGATTGTTGAATGGTAGACATTATAGAAGTAGAAAGCATTGACTATTATTTGTTGTATTATTATTACTTAATGTAACATATGGATGCAAAATTCTGGCTTGGTTTGACCAGGAAGACAGCCCTATATGTTTAAAATTAAATTAGCATAGAAAAAAACTAAGCAAACAGACTATCTCAAATAGGAAATGAAATAAACAGTATGGAGCTCTTTAAATACATAACAAGTAATCAGCAAAAGGGCTGTGAACGGAACCTGAGTGGGAAGCCTGTGACCAGTGAGGCTGATATTGCTGGAAGCCTGAATGAAAGTTAAAAGGCTCTGTGACTAGGCCAGACTATACAGGCAATTAGAAGTGCTGATTGTTGCCAAGGCATCAGGCCAACAAGAATTACAACTCAACAAACTGAATGAAGGAGAGTGCGGGGAGGAAAAAAAAGAAAAAAAAAAAAGAAAAAAAAAAAGGACAAGCTTTAATTAAATATTTGAGATTTCACAAGGGATGGGGAAATGCCAGGTAACTGGAAGATAGTTAACTAAATGGAGGGGGTCTGTTCGCTCATTAATGTGTGTGGGGGAATTTACAAGTGTAACTTCTACTACCATTAATTTGAGCTACAGTAAATGAGCGATGCCAGCGTATACTGGTGGGGAAAGGCTCTTGTTACCTAGACTGGTCTTACCTCATAAGGGTTTATTGAAGAGTTATGGGGTGAATTTTGGATCTGAAAGAAAAAGGTCACCAAGACGGAACTTCTTGAAATAAAAGTTTGTACTACTTTAAATGCAGGATGATCCTAGAATAAAGCAATACTTTCATAAGAACTTTTCTCAGCAGCATTTTTTCAGAATTGTGCAAACATTTACTTCTCTCTGCCCTGCACCTCCGAAATCCCAAAATAACCCTGTGGGACATGCGTCAGATTCAAAGTGGATAAAGTAACTTCATTTCTGCAGTTCCTTGTCAGAAGGGTCACCAGTTGGGATGATTTGATTGTGCCTGTGCCGAAATGAGACAGGGAAATGAAGCCAGCAGGTCACTCACCCGCAAAGAAACAGTAGAGAAGAGGAGAACAGAAGTACTTGTGAAAGGACCTAACGTTGGCAAGGGTAGGGGAAGAACTGCAAGTGTACTATGTCACTGGACCCAATTAGAAACTCTATAGATGTGATTACTTTGGATAAGCATATACATGTTTTTATGTAGCTCCAAATTCCATGGTTTTCACAACATCTATCACATGTCAAATTTTAAATGCATGTTAGTTATAATACACTATTGCGCTATCCACTGTTCCTCCATTAAATCTGAAGTTTGCTCTTGAGGTTTTGTTTTGAAACAATTTAAGCTTCATTGTTCCTATAGCGCTACAATGAAGTCAGAAATTATTTACAGACTAAGAAGAGATTCGTATTTTTTTCAGCCACAATCCAAAAAATTTTGGAATATATAGAAATATGCTGTATTTTCAGAGCCCATGAATGCAAACCAGAAATAATAGCTTTAGTAACTCTTTCAGGTACATAAAATGGAGTAGCAAGGGCCAGGAAGCTTTTGTCAGAGTCCCATATTGGTTATTTTATCAGTATCTCTAACTGAAAAGGAGAAACCACCGGAATTTAAGAGCATGGTATTAAAAAAAGGGCAGAATTCAGCATCTGTTCTCCACATGATTATATATCATGGGATGGTTTAGAATAAGGAATCTATTAAAAAAAAAAAACACCACACATAAAAAAAAAAGCTCTTGAAGAAAAAGGTTATAAGGCTATAAGCCTTCACAGTCGTGAGGCCACATAAACCCTTCTTAAAACTCAAACTGCCCTCAGATGTTTAAGAACTTGGTCTCTCAAGTGAAATGTGTCTATACAAGCACATTTTAAAATATTTTGTGTTCTCAATTTTTACTAATGCTTAACCAGAAAGGTAGTCATGTACTCACCTCAATAAGCCCGTTTTTGAAACTTACAGACCAATCTGGACTCGGACTCTTACTTCATTACAGGAATATTACAATATACCTTAAAGAGTAAAGGAGAGCATTAGCACAATAAATTAAAATTATGACTAAAACAAACAGTAAATGAGAGATCCATTATTTGCTGTTCTTGAAGACACAAATCATTTCATATCATCATCACAGGATTACCTTATAAAAAGCAGCTGCCAAGAACAACTCGCTTTCTTCTCTTGCCTACCCACAGGAAAACATGGACATCTGTAAAGGACAGAACAGATCCACATCTACAATTGGTACAAAAGAGAGTTTATTTCAAAAGTACCTCCTTTATCGCCACAACAGAATCAAATACTAGACAATAATCAGTTCAGCCATTATTTTTACGTAGAACTTAAATGCTGACACAAAAGCCAAAGTCAATATTACTAGCCAAATCCATTAAATTTCTCAAGATTAAGATGGGAAAAAAAGGAGAATTTTCACATTAAGGTGGTGGGCTATATTGTAGCTTAATTTATAATTTCCAGGCGTATAAGGCAAGCATAGACAGACCATATGTCTTTTCTTGGCCTTTAAATGCTCCTATTTTCCACTAGACTTGCCTTTTTCTCCATCTATTGGCAGCCATACCATTTGCTATTCAGGTGATTGGCTGTAATGAGCCAACTCCTGTTTCCGTATGAATAATCACTTTTTTCCCCAATTACTTAAGCTGCCAGCAAGTCACCGGTGTCATGTTCTTTGATGCAAATCTGACTGTCAATAGAGAACAGGACTACATAAAGAGAGAATTTATGATGATACCCTCAGCTTAATATTTTTCGTAAATGCTATTCACTTTAGCTTCCAGGGAACATGGGGAAGGCAGCAATGGTCCACAGTAAGAAGTAAGAATATCTTTAATTGGCTTTGTGCTCCACATGCCCTTGTAATCAGCCTTCCCATATGGTAGTCTGAAATAAATTTATCAATCTCCATTTCTGTATTTGTGTCACTTTAAAAGGTCCATTTTAGTCAATATAAAAATCTATAAAAATGTCGCATTTAATTTTAAAATTGTATTTTAAAAGTTAGAACACTGAATACATAGTTTGATATTTACAATTTTTGGAAATAAGCAGACACACAGAAAAGCCTGGGGAGGGGGGAAGCTTCTGAGGCCAATGAGCACCAGTTATTAACAATACAGCAACTAAATATATAATTTTAACTCACTTTTTTGAAAGGTCATTTTTTATTAATCTTTCTTAAATGAGCTTGGATATGCTTCACTTAAAGGGAAACAGCTTACATTTTGCAAGCTAAGAGACCTTCTTCTTGGAATCCACCATGATAAAGTGTGATCATGGGGTAAGGGGCAGATTCCTTCCTGGTGTTGGCACTCTTGATTGCAAGCACCATGTTTAACAGCAAATAGCTACAGAACAAACACATTTTCCATCAAAAAAAACGCTATATTAAAATTCTAATACAAAACAATAAAAGCAACGCTACCCAATGTTCAAGGCCTAATCCATTACCTACCCACCTTTGAACCTGTATCATTTCAGGAAGCCTCCCCAGATCTCTATCAAGGAGATTGTCCAAGTGTTGCCCATTTTTTCCAGGTGATTCCAGTTAACCACCATTTTAAGCCTCTGAGTAATTTCTTGAACATCTGCTTCTGCAATATAGATACCAGCAGCCAATCTAAAGAGAAGGACATTTTCAGCTAAATACTAAAAACTGCTATTGGTGCTACAAAACTCAGATTCAGTTCTACATGTTCCCAGGTGCTCTCAGTTGGGACTTTACCTATGAACTAATTAGTTCCTATAGGAAGATCTTTTATAACAGCAGGAGACCTAAACAACTACTGCTCTTTTGCTGAAAGAGTTTCTGGGTTGTTTTTTTTATCATTAAAAGCAAATTAATAAACTATTGTTTACATAAAGTTGACAACACTTTTCACAGAGCTGAGGCAAAACAAGAAACTAGCAAAGGGAAGACAGGTGAAAAGAAAAATTATTTCTTTAACAGTCTGCTAAGAATTTTATCATCTTTGATTGTGCTGATTTACAAACAGGAAAGGTCCTCTCTAATCTCTGTAAGGGAAGAGGAAGAGAAAATAGCTGCTATACCTGAAATTCTTTAGTGAAATGCACTTAATATCTAAATGAAACAAAACAATAATGTTAAATGCAGTGTGCTTAATTAACTTGCAAAAATACAATTTTTTTTTTTAAAGTTTAAAGTTGCTGTTTAATGACAACCTGTTTTTATTATGATTACTGGGCTAAAATCTGGTTTTAGATGCACATGTAAAAATCCAAGCAGCTCACACGTTTCTCCAATTACTCGAAGATCAGTACTGGATTTGAGCCTGTAGTAAGCAAGGTTTCCTCCCCACATGCTGAAATAGCACATAAAAATAAATGAATGCTGCAATTCCTTAACTTTGATATAGGAGTTAACTAGAATTTGTACAAATAATTTTATAAAGTTTTTTTCACCAATGCACTTTAAAAGGTGCTTTAAGACCACTTCCTATTATAAAGTCTGTTCTCAAGCAAAACTGGCTGCCACAAACCGCAGAGGAGCACTGCTGATCAGGTAGCAGGTCAAAGACATTTAGACCCTGGAAGGAACAAATAAGATGCCTGACTGGATTTCCAAAAGTTCAGGTAGCTGCCTGCTCTCTAGTTGCCTGAATGCTTTCAAATCTCTTAATAAAAACTAATACAAGGCACAGACTAGCTGGAGCCCACATTTGAAATCTGTTCTCAAACCTCATTTGCAGATTGGCCAGATGGTAATTAGTGTGGAGGTGTTCTCCAGGCAGACTTGCTTTCAGGGCAGGGTTATTTAAATTTTATTGGGGTTGGGGGAGGAGAAAAGGAAGTCTTTTTTTTTGCCAGTTAAGATTAGTAACAGCTAGGAAAGGGTGAATAAAAGCTGAGCTACAACAGAATATTCTCTAGCTTGTTATATTTAAGAAAGCGCTTGCAATTTAATCCAGAGAGACCAATAAACAGAAGACTAAAATAAAAAGGCAGAAGGCTGCAGTGTCAAAGTGCTGTTAAAGTACATGAGAAAAGCAATCCACTTGGGGTTCATTGTAACACTTCTAATAATGAGCTTCCCATATTTAGACACAAGAGATAGCAAATTCAAACCCCCTGGAAAGGATACAATACAGTTATACAACAACATAGCAAACTGTATTTGTTTTGTTATTACTACCTATGCACCCTATGGTTTCTTTAGGGAAGATGATATGATATCTTCATACTGCGGTGTATAAAATAGTCTGAAATCTCTCTTTGACACCACTAACGTACCAAAATCCTTCCCAAATAGTGAAAGACCTCCAACTTGATGCTAAGCTTGATCTTAAGCATCACTACAAAAATAATATGTTTTGTTACTGCATTTCTCTCTGAGAGGTTTTCAAAATCCTTCCAGTCAGTACATGAGATAGGATACATATTGTCGGGGATAAGTTGTTAAAGTGAATTTGAAATGTGCTTCTCAAAATATCGTTTACACATTTACCAGATGGTAAAATAAACATGTAAATTGTTATCGAGTATACACCAACTTTATACTACAATTTTACCCACTGTAGAAATGGTGTAAAAATGTTGAATATAGTGTCACTTGTTCATTTAATAGTTTATTAACATTTTAAATACATTTGGAGAATAGGTTTACTTTCGAAGAAAAAAAATTACTTACAAAAGCATCATTTTAAGCCATTGATCAGGCCAAATTAACCTACTTGCTTCTACATTTATCATTTACCTTACCAGTAATATGATTAGCATAATTATAGTTGGTTTCTAATTATTTGCCTATGCATAGATGTTATGCATGTTTAATGGAATGGGTTTTAAAAGATAAATTTATGTTGAACGAAGTGCTAAAAAAGTAATTTTAAGAAGCATAGTTACCAGCATCTTAGTTGAAGTAGCTGTTATTAGACCAACAGGTCCCTTTGCCACTGGAACTTGCTCCTTCATGAGCCGCCACACATGGTCAGAAATACGAAGACGTGAATACTTTATGTACGATGAAATAAAAGGTGTTTGCTAACAAACCTCTGTATCCAAAGAAGAGCCTAATGCACGCACTATTTAGCAATACACGGGAATTAAAATCTTCCAGCTCAAAGAGTAGCCCTTGTCCTTCGCTAAAATGAAAGGTCCCATACATGTGATCACTTGTTAATGATCCTGGTAGAAGACAACAGATGAAGGACTCTGATGGAGGACTGTTGCTTGTACTACCTATGACTGGTCTCTCCTTTTGCAGTTCTGTTTCTACCAACGCAGCACATCAATTGCACTGTGCTATTGGATTTTCTTTCCCACCTTTCAGACAATGCCAGCTCCTTTTTTTAAAAAAGGAACTTCATTATTTTGCTGTCTTAGATTTAGGAACTTTCCTCATCTGTGAAGGCATGTATTCACTCGGCGTATTTTATTTTTAGTCTTATGCACCCAGCAGACTCTGAACTAATTACTCCCTAGAAATGAGCGTATCAGCTAGTCTTCAAAATATCCAAGGATTTTTTTGGTCAACCCACAACAGGGTCTTGGATACTCACCTGTGTTTTGTCTGAATTATTCTTTTCAGAGGTTTTTCACAGCATCTAAATTCAATTTCATGCCAGCCGTTAAGCTCCTGTTTACTATTACGTTGCGGCTTTACTATTATATGCCCTCGGCAGTAAGGTTTTAGCACATAGATACAAATAATACATGATTCTCAAAAGTAATAGCACAGAGTTAACTTAAGAGGTACGTTAACTTTATTAGTGAATTCTGCAGGAGCTTGCATATCCAACAAACACCTTGCATTAGTAGGTGCCACAACATAAAAAACTCCTAGCTAAAATTATCTTTAAAGAATGTCCCCCCTCCACAGGGAGCTAGCACAAAAGTAATAGACAATAAGCATTAACAAACCTGTCTGGTTTCTCTGACTCAGACTATGGAAGCTTGCGGTTTAAGATTCAGAAGTCCTGCTGAAAAACAAAGTGCCAAAAGCTGCTCCACACTGGGTGCTTGATCAGGGCTCCAGCAATATCTTCTAGGAAAAGATGAAAAACAAACCAATTTGCATGTGAGCACTTTTAAAACACCACTTGGAATTTGCTGCTTTACCAACCTACCTTTTGGATTACACTCTGCAGCTGAAGTATTTTCCAAAAAGGCACAGAAATATTTGACGATATTGAAAAGATTGCAATAATAAGGTTTTCATATGAGAATGACTAATAACATAACTTAATTATATATCCCCAAAATCTCTGGAAAGGGCTGGCTTAGAAATCATTAAGCAGAAACACGAGTTCAAACTTAAAGAAATATCCTAAGTGGCATCGGGGGAAGACTGACTGATGTAGGCAGACAGGAGGTGTCCAACAGCACACCTGCAATTACCAGTATACCTCTATATATGAATCAAGAAAAATGTGGAGAAGCTTAAAAGTCTGACTACCAAAATCCCTAGTGCATTCAAGCCATGAATACATGGCTTTGGAGTACAAACATGTACTACAGACTAAAACACAAGACACGAGAAGGAACCGATGATGAAAGCATTGTCTTCAGAGCCTGAGCCACGGAGCACCGAACACCTCTGCCAACTAACTTCGAAGCAGAGCCTGAGCCAACACTTCTATAAAGGCAGGGTGAGCACTGGAAACTTGTAGCATATGCTGCTATTTACATAACTAATTGTAGCATGCACAGTCAAAAAACAGCCTCTAGCTTTAGCATATACGTGCAAAATAATTGATTGTATTATGTACAGAAAATTAGAAACTGTCAGAAACAAAGCCACTAGTAACAGCCGTGAGGAAGAATTTAGAAGATGCATCTCCGAGATTGCAGAGGCTAGTCTTCACACAGTTGTGTGGTTTGCAGCTAGAATATAAATCTAGACAACATTTGATGACAGCTGATACCCTATCCAAGCTTTCAGTAAAACTGACATACACACACACCATAGTCTGATGGTGGAGACGCTCAAGAAAAATCTTCCCAGTCTCAGACGAGCTGTGGTTTGTCACTGCAGACACTGTAATACAAGATGAAAGTTTGCAAAGAATATTGCAAATATAATAATAACCTAGTATTACACCAAAAACTGGAAGAAAAAGGTAATGCTGTAGAATAAAAGCACTAGCGGAGTTGCTTCTAAATCTCTGATGAAAAATAGAAGGACACCAAGATGTGGAAAGATACAGAAGATGGACTAAAGCTGCATTATACTAGCTACTTTTCTGTGAAAAACAAAACCAAAAACCCCTAAAATGCATAAAATTCAACATTTCTCAGGCAAAACAGCGTGTTTATGTAACACAAGGAAAAATGTATACCAGTTCTAGAATATTCTCCTATTATTCATAAATAACGTTATTTAAAACAACATTTAATCCTATAGATTAAATCTATATTGGCTAGACATGACATACTTATTCTTGCAATCACAGAATAGATTAGAATTTGTTACAAGTTTAAATGTTTTCATAAAAGAATAAATTTTAAGCAGGTTATTTTAAGATACCCTCTGACCAGGAGTCTTTTGGGAAATGGTGTTAAAATGGGGAAGAAAAAAAAAAAAACAAACCCACAAAGAAAATTAAAAGCTATAAAGAATTAAGCTGAGATCAGCAGAGGCACCATAAATCAAAATGCAACACCCCTAAAATTAGGAGTTCACCTGTCACATGCTACTTAAGAAAAAACTCAGAAACAGACACCCTGGTTACGCAACTACAAATGCTAAAAATATTTACATTGTAGATTCTTATAAAATGAGTCACATTAAATGTTTTGTATGAGTTAAATAAACCCTTTACAATCACAAAAAACCCTGTATGTAAATGTAAAGTACAAAGTTTGGGTACAAAAGAGAGCAGCCTTCCATGAATCTCGTCCTCTTCACTAATCCTGAGCAAGGCTTTCCTTGTTTAAGCATCCTCCACAGAAGGAGTTAAAGGAGAGAGCATTTGTCTACACGCTTGAGCTCTAATCAGAACAAGCCATGGAGGAGCCAGGGAAGTGCCCCCCTGGTAAGGAACAGGATGGAGGAGAGCAAAGCAGAGGCTGGAGCTCACAGGAAGCTTTGGAGATCGATCTACCAGGGGAAGGAGACCAGAGGCTGCTTGGGGACTACTAGTGTATTTGCACCAGCTTGGAGCTCTGCTGCTTCATCACCCAGGAATACAGCGATGTGTGCGTTACCCTAACCAACTCTTTGAGGGCAGGTTTCGGGTTATAGATGAGCACATCTCATACCTACCTGCCTATGAAAGGGATCACTGGCTTCCTGCTGTCCTCCCCTTGCACCCACCAGCCTAGCAGCCTTTCCCATGCAACAGCACCACCACCACCCAAGGGACTTCAGAGAGCTGAACTGACAGCGAACCAACCCCTTAATTTCCTTTCATGCAACTTCTGCACATTTCTTTTATATTAAAGCAATATGATTGGCCTACATATTGCCCAAATTCTTGTATAACACACTCCAAGCAAACTGGTTTTGACTCGGTTATGAAGACAATTAAAGCATCAAAATCAATTTTGACAATAAGCAGAAATGAAGCTTCAATTATTCTTATAATCTAAACAGAGAGAAATAAGAAGTACAGTAAGGTATCAGTTGATATTTTTATAATTATTTGAACACAGGGGAAACAAATATGTATATCAAATTAATACTTGGCCCTATTCATTCCATCAAACAGCACCTGCTTTGGCTAGTACCTAAACCACAAGAGGAAACAATCAGATGATACAAATCAGCGTTGACCCACTGAAGCCAGTGAAATGACGTAGTTGTACACCAGCTGAGGATTTAATCCACGCTATTCTGACCCCAACTCTGCAACAAATGCCAGTCCTCAGTGGTATGTGAAATAGCTGCTCGATAATGCGCCCAAGAATAAAATTGTAAAAAGTGTGGAAATCATTTAGAACCGCAAGCACAGGAGTCTTTTCAGAGAGATTTTCATCACTTCTAAACACGGGCTACTAAATCACTCGGAGACTTTTGAAAAATGCCCCTACCCCTCATCTCTTCTGCACAGTTGTTTCCACAGGACATTCAGGAACTGTCAACAGAAAGCAAAACCTTTTACCTCTTATTCAATACCTTGCATCTAATTCAAGTAAAATGCTCCCTTCTCCTAATGCAAGCGTAAACTGAGCTGAAGAGAAGAGAACTTACACCAAGCTTAAAGTAAATACCTATGTACAAAACCATCGTGCTTTAGAAGTATAGCGGTAAGGCGGTAGCAACGCGGGGAGGGGGACAACGCTTCAAGGGGTTGCTGAAAGGGGATGCAGCGTGGGGAGCAGTTATTTCTCTGCGTTACTGCACCACAGATCCCATTTAGTAAAACGTAGGCACCGGTCACAGAGCAACAGGCAAGACAGGAGGTGCTGCTGCTGCCAGGCCCTCAGGTGGGATTCCCAGACGATACAGGGCGAGCCCCGACTTTCCCCAGGGCCAGAGAGAAACCACCATATTGCCTCAGTGTCTCCAACAGGAGGTCTATGGAAGACGGAGATGCGACAGTCGACTTGTAGTCGGCTCCCGATAAATAATGCCTCCCCTTCAGCAAACATTGCCACAAAGGAAAATAAGCTGTAAGCAGGGTGTTGATCAATCACCAAAAGCATTTGTTAGTTCACATTTATGATTTCAGTTTAATTCCTGGTGGATGGGTGTCTCTGTCTAAACCAGGACACCTTTCAGCAACCTAAAATTTCTCTCAACGCAAAATACTGGTGTTGCTCTCTCTCCATTCAGTCCTAGTCCAGTATTATCTGCTTCTTGGATAAACAACAGCAGTCAGCACGTTACTAAATATAATTCAAGGAAGAAGCCTACTTACAAAAAATTAATTCCATAGCACAGCCCATGGAAATTAAGATGTGACTTTTAGAAAGTTTAAAATTATGTGTCAGTGCCATCACTAAAAAAAAAAAAAATTAAAAAATTACCCAAACAAGCAAAAAAAAAAAACCCAAACCATTACAAATGATTGAAGTGGAAGCTTGTATGATGCGCTTTAGTAACTCATCAATGCACTGTTTCTGCTGTATTAAAAAATCAAATTATTAAGTGTATTCTAAATCAGTCAGTCACTTCAAGGTACACGACTACCACAATTATTGAAAAAGGCCTTGATCCTGAAAACATTTTGCCTGTGAATTTTTAGACAAGTGAATAGTCTTTGTAGGACTGACCTCTTACTTTACGTTGTTCACACATATGAACTTGCATGTACGATCAGAGACTAAGGCAGGAATACACATTTACAAGCTATCAACATTTTACCTAAAATGTCTCTTAAAACAGATTCAAAGTCATTACCAGCTGTTTCTTATTTAAAGCTTAAGAAATAAATGCTTGTTCATATCAATGTAATAGTATAGCTTTACACAGAAGCAATGTACCTGAAGTTTTCATCCATGCTGCCTTCAGTTAAAAAAAAAAAATAAAATTAAAATTGACCTAAAAAGTCAACTTAAGACCAACAAGATCATTCGTACTCGTATCAGTCCCTTAGTGTTAGAAACACTGCAACTATGAGAAATTGCAGTGATAGCATGAATAAAACATCACAGATTTTATCGTGCAATGTATTTTATAAGGCCGAAAGTTACATCTAATCAGCAACGGCAGCCTTGGATGTTTATGAATTAAGGATTATTCTACAACTGTAAGAAGGAAAATATTATGCATGCTCAAAAATTCAAGAGAGTTTTATATATGTATATATATATTTAAAAAGTGTGTATTTTGACCAATATATATTGTTTTTCAGATATACGTATTTGAACAAAAGGACAGCTTTCAAGTGATCACGCTCTGCAATAAGCGGTGATTTTGTTTGTGCATTCTCAGATTAATATGCATTCTGATAAAGGCATGAAATGTTATCACTAAGCTGTGCGGCTCTCTAGACCTACCACAAATATATTACATCTATTTAGCTGGAAAGAACGGGGTACTGAACGCAAACAGTCTGCTGCCTTCCATCTACTTATCTCTCCGCTATTTCCATTTTTTTTCTTTGCCTTTGCCCCCGTGTCTTAAGCAAGTGACACATTCCCCACTGGAGACCACATTCGTGACAAATTTTAATACTTAAAATCAAAACTTGTGTCCATTCTGCACAGAAACAGTACCTGGAAAGCATACTTTCATGCAAAATCCTTTTTTCTGCTTTTCCCAACACACACACACATTCTTTTTTTGTATCACAGGGATTTTAAAATTGTCCTACGTAATTTAAATAAGATTTCCAAAAACAGTAACCTTTTACAGGGATAAATCAGAGCATTTCCAGTTGACAAAGTAATTTGCGAGGGACGTACAAAGCACCTGAAAACACAGGCTGCGAAGAAAATCATTTTAACTATAGCAACAGCACTCACTGCATAATTTTATAAGGAAAATTATGCAATTAGGTCTCTTATCAGACTTACGAAAATTCAGATTTATGCCAGTTGGGGGGGAGGGGAAAAAAAAAAAAAAATCATTGTTCACCACATCTCCCTTGAGCCCTACCTAGGGGAGGGGAGTGATGACCAGACAGCGAAAATTAAGAAGAACGTGTCCCACCTTACGCCTATTCTGCCAATCTGTCGCGGTTGTTCTTCTAGCTCCATAGGTTTACATGATTTTTTTTTCCTAATTTTTTTTTTTTTTTTTTGCTGACAAGTAATACAAGACAGATTCTTGCCTTCTTAGGATCTTGCAATCTAGTTTAGACATAGCACGTCAAGTGGTGATGAAAGAAGGTTAGGGTGGGTTTGAAAAGATGAGGATTCCAACAGTAAACGATGCAGAGACATCAGTTTGGTAATGTACACATGTTTTGCATGATTCATTGGACCAAAATGGCCAAAGGAACTTAAAAAGCTGTCAAAGGCATCTTTACCTCTGACCTACCTAGTCATCCATCTGCTTCCTCATCCTGTCAATCAAAACCCTCCCATCCTTATCACTATTCTATTACACACATTTTCCATAACCATTTCTCCTCCAGCTCTTAAAAAATATCTTAGCAAACATTTCAATCAGTCATTAAAAACCTTGTTAAAATATGCAATGTGTCATCAAATATGCATAGCGTACTCGTGCAAAATGTGCAGAGCGCAAAGCGCCGTATTACATTTGATGTAGTATTAACGTGAAACGTCGCAGAAAGTATTCCCAGTAAGAACTTCGGATTACTTTCTACGGCTCGTCTCCTTCGGCGCTCGATTTCGTGTTGTTTGAAATAAAGCAAAGACAGGGCAACCGCGAAGATTCTTTTACACAACAATCAAACGAAAAGCCCGCTCCGCATGCCTAGAATAACAATACAAATTGTACTTCATGTAAAATTCATGCAATTAGTTGCCGCTCTAACAAATTCATGCACGGGGTTTTGCTTCGGCTGAGCTGAGCGCACCGCAGGTATATTCTCATTTACACACACCGGCTGAAAACCTGCCTGTCCGATCCGAGGTGAAGGCAAACATTTTAATGTGTCGGCAAACATATGTTTAGCAGATACACAGGGGCACCTCTACCCACAATCGTCTCAACAATCGTAAGAGGAACAAAGGGACCTACCGACAGGAAAAAGCCTGTTCTACTTCTGCAGCCCTTAGCTCTTCCGATCTCTCGCAGAAACAGTTACGGAATTACCCTGTCGAAATAGTTACGGCACAACATTAACCACTCAGGCACGGGAGAGGATTTTGTTCAGACCTGTCACACGTTACGTGTTGATTCCGGACCCGCTGGATAACCCCCGCTAAATAAAAACTCGCGAACTCCTTTGCGCCCAGGGCGCTGCCTGCGCCGGCCGCCCGGCCGCCGTTCCGGC